>ML664159.1:767366-881586 GCA_007570785.1 Antilocapra americana
ACACACACACACACACACACACACACACACACACACACACACACACACAATTGTGCAGTCCTAACTTGGTTAGCTATTAGTTTCTAGGAGTAAACACTGTGCATGTCCAGCAGTCATGTCAGGAGCAAGGAGGTCAGTGGTGATTGGAGGGAAAGCCAAGTTTAACCAGTGATGGTCATCCTTGCTAGCCCAGTAATCTACTCCCTCACAATCTTTTAATTTAAAGGCAGAGGGAATACCTGGAAAGAGAATGAGAGAAGCTCATGGCATAGCAGGATGATAAATAGGATCTGGGACTTGGAAGGCTAAATGCGGGGTATGGTCCCCTCACCTACCCTTCTCTATCATCCAGGAGAGAAGGGAGAGAGCAAAAGTTTCCATACCTTCTGCACTTGGATGGACACATCTGCTCCAGCACCTCTTTTACTTCCTGAAATCTGCGCCCCTGCTGTTTTTCCTTCTGGTCCACATCTAGCATTTCAAAAGCATTTACTATCAAGAAAGAAACTTTCTTACATCTCCACTCAGTATTGCTTAGTTCTCATAAACACAAATAGTGAACCAAGTAAAACTGTCAGAAAACGCATCTGCTGAATTTGTTGGAAAGGTCTTCATTTCATCTTCTTGATGTCCTCATGTTCCATTCGAAGAGCCATCACAGGATACATCAGAGAAGCTTCTGGACTATATTCACTGAGTTCACAATCTATATTTTGGGCCACATAAAGGAGCTAAAACCTGATGTCCAGGAGCCTTTGGACCTGTTGTTGTTTAGTCACTCAGTCATGTCTGATTCTTTTGTAACCCATGGACTCTAGCCCACCAGGCTCCTGTGTCCATGGCATTTTCTAGGCTGGAATACTGGAGTGGCAGTGTTCACTGCAGCACTATCTACAACAACTAGGACATGGAAGCAACCTGGATGTCCATCGACAGATGAATGAATAAAGAAGCTGTGGTACATATACACAATGGACTATTAGTCATAAAAAGGAATGCATTTGAGTCAGTTCTAGTGAGGCAGATGACCCTAGAGCCTATTATACAGAGTGAAGTAAGTCAGAAAGAGAAAAACAAATATCGTTTATTAATACACGTAGATGGACTCTAGAAAGGTGGTACTGAGGAGCTTATTTGCAGGATAGTAATGGAGGTGCAGATGTAGAGAATAGACTTGTGGACACTGTGGGGAAAGAAAAGGGTGGGACAAATTGAGAGTAGCATGGAAACATATACATTGCCATATGTAAAACAGATAGCTAGTGGGAATTCACTGTGTAATGCAGGGAGCTCAAACGGTGCTCTGTGACAACCTAGAGGGGTGGAATGGAGCAGAAGTGGGAGTGAGGTTCAAGAGGGAGGGGCCATGTGTATACTTATGCCTGATTCATGTTGATATATGGCAGAAATCAATATTGTAAGGAAATTATCCTCCAGTGGAAAAAAAAAAAAAAAACGAATACTGGAGTGGGTTTCTCTTTCCCCCTCCAGAGGATCTTCCTGACCCAGGGATTGAACCTGTGTCTCCTGCATTGGCAGGCAGATTCTTTACCCGGAACCACCAAGGAAGCCTTTTGGCACTGTTAACTAGTATATGAATCCTTGAATTCTTCCCTGAAGTATGTTATCACAAAAATACTGTAAGTTTTTAAAAAAATTTATTTAATTTGGCTATTTTGGCAGCATTTTCCTCTGGTTTCCATGAAGTCACTTTGGCATCACTCATTCCTCGTATTCTTGCAGGGCCCTTGGGTGTTCCAGACACTGTGGGATAGGGATGGTCCTCAAGAAGGTTACAGTTTAGTGAATAATACAGACAGGTGAACAAACTCTTCAGTACACTCAGCTTCATCCTTTTAGAGGTAACTTTCAAAAGATTGCTTGATGATGTCAACTATGAAACACTGAAACAGGTCAGGGTATTTTTTTTTCATTTTGGCCATAAAACTAGCTTATGACTACTTTTGAGGGCAGTTTACTGAGGCTTTCTTTGTACTTCTGGAAAAGGTGTAGAGAATTTTTAACAATATCTCTAACTTATGTGTTTATCTGTATTGAAGCAAAATTCTAATTAACTATATAAGCAAGAAAATCCTGAATCAAATCCTTTTCAAAAGGAAATTTTATTTCTTAATACCAGAATATAAAAAGGTGGGATACAAAACAAAGACTCCATATTGAAAGTAGTTGATGAAAGAAATACGAGCATGCATATTTTCAGGTTGTTGTGAAGCAAGAAATGCTAAAACTATATTGCATAGGTTAAGCATGTCATGGATTACATGAGTTCCTGTAGCTTCTACGTTTCCTCCCTGTGTTATGTAGCCTCTAAAATGTGCCCCAATGATCCCTGTCTCCAGGCATTCACACCTTTGTGTAATCCTCTCCTCCTGAGTGTGGGTTAGGCTCAGTGATTCCCCTCTAATGAATAAAAGAAGCGAATGTGGTGGGATGGTATTCCTGAGAAGTAGTTCAGTTGCTCAGTTGTGGCTGACTCTTTGTGACTGCAGGGACTGCAGCACGCCAGCTTAGGTTACACAAAGGCTCCAACTTCATCTTGTTTTCTCTCTCTCTCTCTCTCTTTCTTTCTTTCTCTCTCTCTCTCTCTCTCTCTCTTGCTTTGAGTGAAACCAGCTGCCCTATGGAGTGAGTGTACTCCACAAGACAAGACACTGAAGGTTCCCTGCCAACAGACAGCAAGAAACTGAGGTCCTCAGTTCAACAACCGATAACAAATGTCATCTTGAAACAACCAAACAAATAAGCTTGTAAAGATACCCTCCTCCAGCCGAGCAGAGATCTGTGCAGCTCAAATGATGTGACAATACCTTGATCATAGCCTCATGGAGCCCTTGAGTCAGAGGTCCAACTAGGTTGCAGCCAGATTCCTGACCCAAAGAAACTAAGAGATGACAGATACTAGCTCTTATAATCTATTAATTGTGGAGCAATAGATATCAAATGCACCTTCTTCTCAAAAATGAGGAAACTTTGAATTGGATCTTGAAAGAAATAAAAAGTCTGCTTTTGCAGGACCATGAACAAGTGGGGATGACTGATCTTGTCATAATCTTCCTTGTGCCTCTGTTTTTCCTCCTATGTACTTCAGTAGCCCCTCTCCTCAGTCCCTCCTTCCCTGAGTCACAGGTTAGAGGGAGCTTCAGAGGTTCCTCAAAGGAAAGTTCAGCATGTGGGGTAAGATTGGGGATGAGGCATGAGCAAAACCTTCTGCTCTCTTCTTTCACAGACACTCCATTTTCACATAAATCACAGATTGAGATTCCACCTAAAATTTCATGTGAAGAAAGCATCTCATTCAAAAAGCAAGTCTGAACTCTCATAAAGCACTTATCTGGCACTTGGTCCTTCTAGAACAAAGGGCTGGGTGTTTGAAAGGATGAGCCTTATTCCTGGGCTTGCTACACAGTTCTGGAGTCCCAGTTTCCTCCTGTCTCTGAGATGAAATTACTTGTCCCACCCCCACCACCAGATCATTGAGAGGCTTATCTGTGAGGACCGTGCATGCCATCTGTTCCTGTGGCCTGGCACACTCCAGCCAGATATCTTAGGGCTTGTTCTGTTTCATTCTGGATTCGACATAGATGTGAATCTTCCCTGACCTTCTCCACAGATCACCTTGCCACCCAATCACTCTATTCTTTAACTCTGCTGACACATTTTTTTTAAGTCTCTCTAATCACCACCTGATACATTTCAAATTTATTTGTCTGAGATTTTAAAGATTTACTTGTCTACATCACCCTAGGATACAGGCTTCAAGAGGTCACAGACTTAGTCTGTTTGGTTGTATTCCATATCCTCAGGACTTACAACTGCCTGACACTTTTGGGTGCTCAATAGACATGTCTTAAATAGGATAATGGGCTTCCCAGGTGGTGCTGGTGATAAAGAAACCACCTGCTAATCCAGAAGACATTAGAGTCAGGGATTCAATCCCTGGGAAGATCCCCTGGAGGAGGAAATGGCAATACACTCCAATATTCTTGCCTGGAGTAATCCCAAGGACAGAAGAGCCTGGCGAGCTACAGTCCGTAGGGTCACTAAGAGTCAGACACAACTGGAGTGATTTAGCACACGTGCATATTGGATAATGAGTGAATGAATCAATGAGTGAAATGAGACAATGGCTTGTGCTCCTAATATATTTAATGTGAAATTCCAAAATAAGGTCATCTTATGGAACTCATAGGTAACAGCATCCCTTGAAGGCAAACACAACAGTAACAGATTTACCCCATCTCTGGAAGTTACTGCCCCTTGGTATTTTCAAAGTAACCAAGAGTTTCCAAACCAGCTAATCTGGATACATATTCTCTTTTAAATTTGATTTTTACAAAGAAAATGCTACATAAGATAAAAGCGCAGCTGCCACTCTTCCCCCACATTCCAGCGCAGGCGCATTATTGCACATTATTGCTCTGACATCTCCCCCCTACGTGCCCTTTGAAGAATCTGTGATGAGGTTCAGATGCCAAACCCGTGTTATAACTCCCCCACTCTGCAGGCATCTGGAAAGCATCCAGACCCTTAGCTGAGGGAAGCAAAATTTGGAGGCAAAAAAGGAAGAAACAAAGTAACTCAGTTATGTTCCTTCATAATGTGAAGCTTTGTTTTGTGATACATTTTGGATTCCTGAGTTGGGTTTGAGAAGTGGTTTGTAAATATAAAGGAAAGCTAAAGAACAGCAAACAGTGTTTTTTTTTTTTTAATTACTCTTCCCGTTACAGTAAATATTGATTCAGGATTGCTAAACTTTTGAAATGACTTGAAATAATTTAACAAGGAATGCATTTCTAAATACTGTATATGTGAGAGATATACATTACTAACCCAAAGCTTTAAAGTAGAATCCTCTGAAATATTTTCAGTTAGAAACATTATTTTTCCCCCAATGATTTATTCCTTTAGGGAGACTAGGACACCAAAGAACTGTCTTTTTCTTTTCCCTATGTACATAATCTCGTTTTCAAGGTCAAGGTACTTAGCTTCCGCCTGAGTGCTGATTTTCTAGCTACAAAAGATGATCTGAAGAATGGTGAGAATTAGTTCATTCTTAAGTAGGTATGCAGAGTGGGTCCCTTAGAGCTACCGCCTCAGCCAACTATTGCCATCTTCATCTTGCTCCCAGGAAAGGCTGAAGTTCAGCTTCCATCACATGCCCTGGAAATAGTGGTTGTTTGCAACCAGCATCTGTTCCCTTTGTGCTGGTATATATTCAGATTAATTATTGCCTGTGTCATCTGAATTGTTAAATATCTTAAGTACACTGCCCTTCACTGTAACCCTGAATTCCCGCTGGGGATGCAGATAGCTTCAGAGATGCTTAAGACTAAAGATGTAACCTTGGTTTCAGAGATTGCTCAAGGGTCGGCAAGTGAAGTGATCTCAGATTGGCTGGCAATTCCAGGACAGAAAGGCTGTTAGTAGTTTTAGGTATTGGGAAGTGTAGGTGTGAGGGCTGGACCTGCTGCAATCACTTTGTCACCATGAAGAAAACTAGCCTGAGAAAAAGCTGAGGCACAGTCAAGTGCAGATCTAGAGTATGATAAAAAAAAATTGTAGGTAGAGTCAAGTCCAGTAGAAGTTATATCTTAAATGTATTCTGCCTCTGAACTTTTTGAGCTACGTGAACAAATATATCCCCTTGAATGATGTAGCCAATTGAATATAATTTTTTAAAATAACTTAAAACAAAAGTAACTTCAAATGATAGGGGAGTGATTTATCACTAGGGAAGGTAGGGTACTATTTTTAAAAATACCATCTCTAGATGTCCAGAATCTTAATGATAGTGAATAAGTTACAATTTATACCTATTATTTCTCAGTTACTTCACAGTTATTAAATTTAATGTTGAAACAGTCCTATTAGAAGAAGAATATTATCCCATTTACCAGAGAAGCCAAATAAAGCTCAGAGAGAATGTATTCCTAAGACCAACCAAATGATCAAACCAGAATTGAAACCCAGGACTCCTTGATTCTAAAATTTTTTCAGTATCCTCAGTTTCCCATGCTACTCTGCCTCACACTGAACTACACTGCTATACTTGACTGGACTGTAAAGGGTCTTGCCTGCCACACTAATGAGTTTCAGAGAATATTATTTTTGGGGAAAGGAGTCCATGTCACAGCACATTGAGAATCCATTGAAATTTATTGACACTCTTCTTATGAAAAACATACTTACTGCCCATAAAACAATTTTCTGAGTGTAATTTCAGGGGGTTCACAGACCTCCATGAAGATCATGCACTTCTTCATCACCGCACTTCCAGTTTGAGAACTCTAGTATATTCTTTGTAGAATTATAGACAATTTTAAGTTAAATAGTTGACAAAATGAGATTTGCATTCTTCAAACATAATTCTGGTAGCTTCCAGAGGACAGACTGGAGGGGACCATAGCTGCAAGTAGGAAGCTGCATCAGAGTTTAGGGCAAACTTCATCTGTGAGGAACGAGATTGGCATACGCCCCAGTGAGAGGGCAGAGAAAATATGTAATGTGTGGGATGCAGAGAATGAAGCAGAAAGAGGCTTTGGAGATGGCTCCAAGGTCCTTACATTAGGTGACTTGACAGATGGATATAATTAGAGATATAAATAAGGTAGCAGTTGAAGGAATGGATTTAAATGATCAATGTTATGAAAAAGGATGTGACTTGGGGTTAAGGTTCACATGACAACTGTTCCCTAAGGTGAATAAGCAGGGCTGGGTGGGGCAGGTTGAGAGGGGTGGTTCAGGAAACAGAGAGGTATTACATATATAAGAAACGTTATCTAAGAGCATGGAAAATTGCAAAGTAATATGGGCCAATGGAGAGTTGAAGAGTGTGTTTGCTTTTTCTCCAGAGGCTATTTCAGTGATTATGCAATCTGCATTTCCTAGGTGATATTGGCCTGGGAGTAAAAACAGGAACAGAAGAGCAGAAACAAATAGTAATTTTGTGGATCGACTTCCTTTACCATGGACCAGCCTCTTCACATGCGTGTGAGAGCAGATCTCTTGCTTTTTCTGCCTTAACTGCTCAGCTAATGCCTGAGAGCTGCACCGATCAAGAGGCAGCTGGTCTTGTGTCTTGCTCAGACCCCTAAGGCTGGCCTGTGTTCTGCTTTGTCCCATGCTGTCAGATGTTCTCAAGGAGAAGTGGGTAAAGGACTCACCTTTGTATCTCCTAAATAAATATACAGGCTTCCCAGGTGGCTCTAGCGCTAAAGAACCCGCCTGCCAATGCAGGAGACATAAGAGATGCGGGTTCTATCCCTGGGTTGGGAAGATTCCCTGGAGGAGGGCATGGCAACCCACTCCAGTATTCTTGCCTGGACAACCCATGGACAGAGGAGCCTGGTGGGCTTCAGTCCATAGCCTTGAAAAAGAGTCAGACACGACTGAAGCAACTTAACACACTTGGCACACAAACAAATAAATACCCATCTGATTGATGGGGGAAAAAGAGGTAAATATTTTTATTGTACGGTTGCCAATCCTTTTCCCTGAGCACGCTTTCCCATCTCTCTCTCTCCCTCTTCCCTAGGAAAACTGGAGACAGATGCTCCACTGTATTCAAAATTGCCACCCTCCCTTTATCTCTGACTTAGGAATTAGCTTGTATACTTCAGATATCTCTCCTTACAAAAATCTGCTCTCTGCTACAAGTTGTTGGTGAAACACCATCCTAATAAGTGCCCTAGAAAATGCTACCACTATGGAGTCCAGAGGAAACCATTTTGTATTTATATCATTCTATTCCTGTGATAACAAAATGATTTTTAAAAATGAGGTCAGGGAATATTGTTTGGTATTGTTGCTTGTTTAGAATTACACTTTTTAAAAATGCCAGTATAAAACTTTTTTTTCCCCTCAGCATTAACAGCACAGCAACAAACATGACCACAGAAAAGTTGTATTGATTTAGTGTCTAGATTTTTGTTATATAAATAGCTCAATATCACCTCAAGGAACTAAATTATACACTGAAAATAGAAACCCAAATCATCTTGGTTCTTGGTTTATGCTGATATCTGAAACCATAAGTGAGAGTAGAAGACTTGGCTTTTTAGAGCCAGACCTCCCAACAAGATTCACCCCTCTAGCCTCTGTGGTTTCTCAGGCTGTGTTTGATGTTGCCTCAGTATGTATTCTGTGGAGAGTCTCCTTCCTGGGAAACATTACCACATCACTAATTTGCTTTGAGTAAAAAAAAGTAAAAGGAAAATAGGAAAGAAGGAAAAGAAGTCTCAAAAAAGACAGTAAAGTGTCAAATTTTACAATTAAAATTGGGCCCCAAATTCACACTTGAAACTGTCAAATTAATCCCTTCTTCAGGCTTCCCCCAGGCTTATGGATAGCAAAAATTGTTATATTTCATAATAGACTATGAGTATCATGGACCAAAAGCAAGGATAGAGTGTCAGAAAACATTGTACAGCAACCCTGAAGCAGCTTTACAAAACACACACACACACACACAAAGAAGCAGTAACATTACACAGACAGCCAAGTGTACTTGGAATCAGTTGGCAGTGGAGAGGAACTTTCTGGAGGACATGCTTAAAGCCAAATGTGAGTGTGATAGAGAGAGATTCAGATGTGTCTCTCAACTAATGTGTCTCTCAGCCACAAATTCTGAAACGGTCCTGGCACTCTCTACAAAGGGTTGTTAGCTGCTTCTCAGGCTTTTGCAACCCGCTGGTGGTTCAGGCAGTGAAAAATTCACCTGCAATGCAGGAGACCCAGGTTTGATCCCTGGAACAGAAAGATCCCCTGGAGAAGGGAATTGCTACCCACTCCAGTATTCTTGCCTGGAGAATTTAATGGACAGAGAACCTGGCTGGCTACAGTCCATGGAGTCACAAAGAGTTGGTCACACAGCACACAAACAACAACTACCATGGATAAGGACTTCTAGCAAGCAACACCGCAGCAGCCATTAATACAGATTATTTGATTATTAATTTGTGTATTAATATTTACACTGTATTTTTCTGTATTAATTTTTATTACACTTCTTTGTAGTGAAGGCTGCCTTTTGCAGGTTTAGGAATAGAGGCAGCCATTTCAAATCTTTAAGAGATAAATTCTCCCCCCATGTTTATTGAGATGTATTAACATTGTTCAAGTTTAAGGTGTACAAGTTGATGTTTTTATATACATATATATTGCAGAGCAATTACCAAAATAAAGTTAGTTAACACATCCACCAACTCAGTTATGTGTGTATTTGTGAAAAATTTTTAAGATCTACTCTCTTAACAACTTTCAAGTATACAATTCAGAATTGTTGACTATGGTCACCATGCTGTACACCTCTAATTTATATTTTGGTTTGAGGTAGGAGTAAAGTCTCAATTTTTTTGATATTATTTTAATTGACCCAGTTATTTTATTGCTAAGACTTGTCTTTTCCCCATTGGTTGGCAGTCCAAATATTATCATTTATCAAGTGTCTGTATTGTGTTGTGCTTTCTGGGCTCTCTGTTCTATATTATTGATGTATGTTAGTCAATACTTCATTGTTTTAATTAATGTTGCTTTTTAGTAAGTCTTGATGCCTAGTACTGGAAGTCTAGAGAAGGTCTAGGAAATAGGTTCTCTTTGCAGATGCTGCCTTAAGACTTAGTTCTGGTTTCATGTGGTGGGGTGAATGAGAGGAGGGCACAGAGATGTATCTCAGGGATCCATTAATATTTCAGCTTTTTCTGCTTTTCCTCTGACTCATTTTCTTTCCCATCCAAGAGACACTTAATCTAGTCTCAATAATGGAAAACCTGGGCCCTTTGACTACTCATGTATCCTTCTAAATCTATTTTTTATGTTCTGAGTTCTTCCCTACACTCTCCTGAGAGAGGCTGTTGAAATCAAAATTCCCAAGATTTACTTCTGCTTTCTGTTGCATCATTCCTCCCCTGAGGTAATGAATTATTATGACTGAATTGATGGCAGAGCAAAAGTTATAAGAAAGTGTTGGGGAGAAAACTTTAAAATCATATCTCAAAACATCCCACTGAATTTGTCTAGAGCTCAAAAGATAGATATGGATCAAAGATAAACATTGGGGAATCAAGAGCAAATTGATGATGAGTTTGAGTAAAATGTTGGGGAAAGACATTATAAATTATATAAATTAAAATTAATTAAATAATCTTATCTGAAAGTTCATTGGCTATAACTTGCTCATCAGTGGCCAAAGTTGTCAACCAGGGCAAGTTAAAATAGCTATGCCATGGTTGTCTTCAGTGAATCAAATGAACTGCTTATGTTTAGCTATTATAGAACTCCCTTGAGCCTAATTTATGGAGAGCACTGCGGTTTTTGTATGAATATTTGGTGACTGCCTATTAGGAATTCCTGTTATAATAAAACCATCTAAGATTGATAATATACATTGTTTTAAAATGTTATATTTAAATACCTTTTCATTTAAAAATGAAAAGGTAAGAAAAGCAAGATTTTGAAATATGATTTATGTTTCCATTTAGGGTATACTCAGAAGTTAGTACTTTTCATAGTTTTACTACTATTTTTAAATAATCCATTTTTTATAATAAATTCACAAAATTAACACAATCTTTCATGAAGGATTTTCTTGGAAACAAAGGAAAGTGAAAAGTCAGTTTGCAAGCCTGGGGAATTCCTATTAATTTGCCATATCTTCCCATTAGCAGGGACTTCCCTCATAGCTCAGTTGGTAAAGAATCTGCCTGCAGTGAAGGAGACCCTGGTTCGATTTCTGGCTTGGGACGATCCACTAGAGAAGGGATAGGCTCCCCACTCCAGTATTCTTGGGCTCCCCTGGTGGCTCAGCTGGTGAAGAATCTGCCTGCAGTGTGGGAGACCTGGGTATGATCCCTGGGTTGGGAAAATCCCACTCCAATATTCTGGCCTGGAGAATTCCATGGAATGTACAGTCCATGCAGTCGCAAAGAGTCAGACATGACTGAGCGACTTTCACTTTCCCATTAGCAACCATTAAAAGCATTTGTGTTGCCTTCCAGGCTGTATTAATCCCTGCCATAGACAGATCTACATAGTATCATCGCTATGCTGGTGACACTATTGTCTGTATTTTTGCTCTCATATTATAGATCCAAATACTTATTGAATATACTTGATTAAACATCTACTCAGGTGCCCAAGATCTCAATGTCATTCTTGAGTCCTCTCTTTCCTTCACCTCTCACATATAATAAATTACCAAAACTTCTTGGTTATTCTCAAATACACTTGAGTCTCTTCTTTCCTCTCCTTACTTACTGTCACCACCCTAGACCAGGGTATTATCATCAAGGGCCTGAAAAACTACAAAAGTTGCTCCTGTTTCCATCTTGTCATCCTCTAGTCTATCATCCACATTATAGACAAGAAGATCTTTCTAAATTGCACATCTGACCACTCTGCTCTCTTACTTAAAAAGTTTTAATTTCAACTTATTGCAACTCATCACCAAAGCACTAACACCTTTTCTGTCTATCCAAAACTGAATTATATGTTTTTCATGAATTTTCCTTCTCAGAATAAATTGTGGTTTGATTTTTTCTTTCCCTTTCCAAAAGGGAAGAAACTGTGTATTTTTTTCCTTTATTGTATCTCAGATACCAAGGGCACACTTAAATAAATTTTTGTTCATTTACTATGAATATATCATATACTTAGGATTTCTAATCAGCTTCATGAGTGAAAAATGTGGCTACTTTTTACAGTAGAATTACGGAGAAACTGGGTGGTAAGTGCTTTTAGTAGTAAGGCCTTTGACAGTCAGTCTCGTTGGTTAAGGAGTTAAAGTTCATAGTAAATGAAGAGTTCTATATAATCAGTGAGATGGGCAGTCTTTAGGAAGACCCCATAGTGACTTTTACTCAAGGTTAGAGTCACATTGTACCATTTCATTGACAACAGTGAAGGATTTTAAAATTTTATAACCACTTCTTAGAAAGTTATCTATATTTTAATATACAAACCATTAAGTCATGATTTTCTTTAACTCTCTAACCAATGAGACTTTGACTGTCAAAGACCTTATTATTAATAGCACTTAATATCCACTAATTCTACTGCAGAAAAAAGCCATCATTTTTACTCATGAGGCTGACAAGAAATCATAGCTATATGATACATTCACTCAGCAACAACATGAATATTTGTACTTACTGTGTCTTTCAGTAAGAGTATAGTTTATGCCTATCAGGTATGTCTCTGGTTTTACTTTCTGAAGATAACTAAGCTTTTTCTCCTATCTTCAGATCACTAGCTTAGCTGGGAGTCATATAAAATAATTTTATGTTGTCTGTTTCCTCAGTAACCATCATTAGTAGAATCATGTATTTCTGTCATTTGAAATAAATCTTCTTTGAGGACTGGGAAATACATATCCAAGCTACATCAGAACATAATTTTTTTTTCACTTTAAAAAAATTTTATTGATATAAAACACATGACCTAAATTCACCAGTTTAACCTTTTTAAGGCATGCAGTGACTCTTAGTATATTCACAATGTTTTATAATCATCACCACTATCCAATTCCAGAATATTTTCATCACCACCCCCCAAAAAACGCACACATATTCCACTCCCCCATACCCTACTATCCCTTGGCAACAATTTTGAAAACATATCTAAAGGACAAAAACCTTTACATGGTTATAAAACAGAGATGCTTCTTCATAAGTAGTCATTTCAAAATCTCACCTCTCAGTGAGGTCAATTTCAATCCTCAATAACATGATAACCACTCCAGTATTCTCTCCTGGAGAATCCCAGGAATGGAGGAACCTGGTGGGCTGCCGTCTGTGGGGTCGCACAGAGTCGGACACGACTAAATTGACTTAGCAGCAGCAGCGTCATTTTTGATACAAATAAACTGAGCCTCACGAAACACACATGAACATACTTGATGCACAGTTTTAACCTCTGTTTCCTTAGAAATCCTGCCGTGACTACCACAGCCAGGTGGAACTCACAGTAATGGACCCCTTTCATAAGTGAGTCTTAACTCATTAAAGTATTGTCAGTCTAAATGCCAATATCCAGACACAAATATCTAGTTCTTTTAAATGGATCCATACATTAAAAAATAAAAATCTTAGACATATGGATCTCATCCCTGTAAAAAAAAAAAAGTGAAAGAGAAAAAGCAAGGAAGAAAGAAATCCTGAATGAGCAAGCCATGGAGATACTTCAGTTAAATAAGGGATGAACAGAGGTAAAAGGAGAGAATGACTGGCAGACCTCCATCTGAAGGAGAGAAGACTGAAAAGGAACAAGCCAGCCGGAGACTCTTAAAAGGAGGGGAAGGGGTAGAACTGCAGGATGACCCATGAGAGCAAGTGCTGCTTGCCAGGCCCATTGCTTTTGTTCCTTTTTAGCCCCTTTCCTGCTCTGCATTCTGCCCTCTGGTTTCTATTTAAAAGCAGTTACTTCCTTTATTCACAGTTTTCATCCTGGATGTAACCGTGTCTCTGTTATCAGCATCTGTGTTGCTTCAGATGGTGCTTCCTCGTGTCCTTGAAGCATTTCCTGAGGTATGACTCCAACTATTTGGATTCCAAGTGTCATCGGTGCCAACCATTAATCAAACATGTGCATCCTTGCTCCCACAGAAGACTAGGCTGTTTGTTTATGATTCTGTCTAGAAGGAGTCACTATAAGGATGAGGAAGAACTTTAATTGCTCCCCAAATGTGTAATCACACCTTACACACTCCACAGAATAGAAAATCATTTCTAAATAAAAGAGAGTGATAAAACACTATCACAAGTTTCTTTATCTAGGTAAATAGGCTATATAAAAGCACTAGAGCATTTAACAGACCTTTAAAAAGATTGAATTATTTATTTCAGAAATGTGGCATGTTTTCAAAGCACTTCTGTTAATGTTCTATTTTCATAAGTGGCTTCAGAGTTGCTTGGCAATCTATTTCTAGTTTACAAACTTCTTACAGACTACATCTGTGTCCCCCTCTCTTCATGTATCAGCAACTAATTTTAAGAGTAAGCTTTCTTATTGTCACATATGTAACAAGAAATCTAAGAAGGACACATTTAGACAGCAGCTGCTCAATCATTATACAGCAAGACAAAGATCCAGTGAACAATCAACACAGAAATGGTTTTATTTTGTTTATAATATAGAAAATGATAGGTCTGCTTATTTCAATATTGTTTTGGATGACTCAATTGTCATACTTAGGAGAACTAAGAATTTTTAGAACAAGGACCACCCCTGATCTGTCTTGGTATTTTATAATATGCCTATTATAACTTAGGGCTTTACATGTAATTGCTGAGTAGTTAACATTTGTTGAATGAAAATACATTTTACCAAATAAAAGAAAGAAAAATTGATGAGACTGAGAACTATTTACCTCTCCATGCTTTAGTATCTGGCCAAGAGTAATTTTCCACAAATAAAGTAACTCATAAATTGGGAAGAAATTAATATTGGAAACATTAGGTAAAAAAAAAACTCCTTTAGAAAAGAGAACATGTAATTGATTTTTATCCTCTTGTTAAAAATACAAGTCTGCACCAAAAGGTATTTGAGATATGAGTACATTGGATGTCCTTTGGAACACAAAAAGTAACTGAAACTTTCTGTTCAGGAGTTTTAAAAATAGTATGAAGTAGTTCTTGTTCTTGAATGTGTATTTGTATTTGTATTGAATCTTCAGTCAGATTACTTATCAATTGTTTATTTGGTGGAAAAAAAGGAGCAGCATAAAATAATAACCCACATACACAAATGATTGATCAGTCTCTCCAACACAAAATGGTTTGAGAAATTCTGTAACAAATGTCTCCTAACTTTATTTACACTACAGAACAAAATCATAATTCTGTCTTACCATGAACAGTCTGCAAAAGTAAAAAGAGACCTTTTTACTTAGAACTGAGAAGACTTAAACCTATATATATTTTGTTTGTTTGTTTCAGAATCACTAAATTATTTATCATTATATCTCTATTACATATGAAGAGGTAGAATTCAGAAAAGGCAAGGTAGCAACTTAGAGTGGGTTAATTTCCAATTGGTCACCTATTTTCAATTAGCATATGATTTACAAGTAGTAAATTGTGAATCTTTTTATTCATAATTATGAATAATTGAATATAATATCAAAATCTGCTATGAATCAAGCTTTCTGTTTGTTTCAATTATTTCTAATGAGTATTAAGTCTCCAAATCGTGTCTGACTCTTGCCACCCCATGGACTGTAGTCTGACAGGCTCCTTTGTTCATGGAATTCTCCAGGCAAGAATACTTGAGTGGGTTGCCATGTCCTTCTCCAGGTGATCTTCATGATCCAGGGGTTGAACCCGGGTCACTTGCCTTGCAGGTGGATTCTTTACCACTGAGCTACTAATGAATGTTTAGGCTCTTCCAACTAATTCTGATGTTTCTGAAAGCATCTGTTGTTTCACTTTCCTAGATGAGAAGACTTTTATATCTACAAAGGGAGTATTGTTTAAATGATATTTGAGTCTTATCATTGGCCAGCAGCATTTTGAATGTTGATTTGATACATGTTAGTGTCTGTTATCATCAGAATGGAATTTTTTAAAAACTATTTTTGTTGCACATTGATATATAGTAAGATAGTGTAGATGTGAATAAAGCAATGAGTTTCAAGTAAAGAGTAAGTTTGGTTACAGTGAAGATGATCAGTTTTACATTGTAGTTTAAAACTTTTACTATATGGGAACTTTTTCAAATAGGAATATTTTTAAAAACTTTTAAAAAAAATTTAATATGTTCTTATTTATGATGATGACAAAGTCAAAGCTTTGTTTACCATAAAATAATTGTATTTTTCTATCACATATCTTAGGATATCTTTAAATTAAATTTTGTAGTTGAAAATTTTAAGTCCATTAGGTGAGAATATTCTTATTTAGAAAACTCATAAAACTCTATGTACAGAAGTTTCTCTGATGTTTATAACCTGAAGCAGAAGTTG
Source organism: Antilocapra americana (assembly GCA_007570785.1). Taxonomy (NCBI): domain Eukaryota; kingdom Metazoa; phylum Chordata; class Mammalia; order Artiodactyla; family Antilocapridae; genus Antilocapra; species Antilocapra americana. The sequence goes on from ML664159.1 coordinate 783,343, forward strand.
GCAAACTTTTAAGGCCTATACTTTAAAAAAAGTTTTTCCATTTTTAAAGTGTGTTTAATAAAAAAGAATAATATGCAGTCAAGATCTCACAAGCGACCAACAAAGTCTAAAATACCAACTGGCTCTTTACAAAAAAAAAGAAAAAGTCTGTCAACCCCTAATCTGCAGGTAACCGCTGACCTTTAAATAATAATAGTTCAGTTCAGTTCAGTTGCTCAGTTGTTTCCGACTCTGTGACCCCATGGACTGCAGCACGCCAGGCTTCCCTGTCCATCACCAACTCCTGGAGCTTGCTCAAACTCATGTCCATCGAATCAGTGATGCCATCCAACCATGTCATCCTCTGTCGTCCCCTTCTCTTCCTGACTTCAATCTTTGGATAATAATAGAAATATTTACAAATTTGTCTGAGAGTCACAGTATCTCAATGTTAGGAAATATCTTAGGAGTAATTAACTCTTGACTCTGGTGGTTCAGATGGTAAAGAATCTGCCTGGAATGTAGGAGACCAGGGTTCAATCCCTGGGTTGGGAAGATCCCCTGGAGAAGGAAATGGCAACCCATTCCTGTGTTCTTGCCTGAAGAATTCCATGGACTGAGGAACCTGGCAGGCTCCAGTCCATGGGGGTCACAGAGTTGGACACAGCTGGAGGCGACTAACACACACAATTGATTCTCATTATACTCATCAGAGACAACCTCCTCCTCAAGTGGTCAGACTCTATTCTTGTTACTGGCTAAGTTGCTTAATACATTTTAAAGCAAGAGGAAAGCTACGACGTGTGCTGCAGTGTGCTTAGCTGCTCAGTCATGTCCAACTCTCTGTGACCCTATGGACTGCTGCCACCAGCTCCTCTGCCCATGGGGATTCTCCAGGCAGGAATACTGGAGTGGGTTGCCATACCCTCCTCCAGGGGATCTTCCCAACCCAGGGACTGAAATCAGGTCTCCCTCATTGCAGGTGGATTCTTTACCGACTAAGCCACCAGGGAAGCCCAAGAATAGTGGAGTGGGTAGCATATCCCTTCTCAAGGGAAAGCTACAATATTTATACCATAAAGTGTCATCACTACAATCTTCCAGCTCATCAACAAATAGAACTTATTATTACAAGGAGGCTGGAATAGTAAAAATAATATATTACATCACATAAAACATCATTGTTTTTAAGGCATTCAGATTGGATTGTCCAGTAGTGGTAGTTCTGGGGCAGAGTAGGAAGACTCCAAAAGCATGCTCTTTTCCTTCATTTAGTTGTCCCATGCCCACTGCAAACTTTCCCTATACTGATCTTAGAATTCCTTCCCAGTAAACATGGATGCAGCCTTTTCATCTTTCTTCACACACTTCTCTTGATGGTTAGTCACTATCTGTTAATCACGATTGTCAGTTAACATGTGAGAGCTTTCTGTCCCATTTGTTCCTGAAAAATCACATGGAAGGGAGAGAGGAAGAGCAGTTGAAAGGGGATCTGGTTGTAATAGAGAAGGGGAAAGCCACAGGTAGGGTAAAAGTGGGAGAGAAAAAAAAAAGAGAGACAGCAACTTTCAGTGAAATGAGTTACATTCTTCTTTTGGGAATAAACTAGCAAAATATTTCATAATTGTGTTTCAAGAATGAAATAAGAACCCAGAAAATGGCTGCATGATTTTCCAAAAGGCAGAAAATGGATTAGAAGTTTAAAGGCTCAAAAGATGAGGCTAGCAATGATAAAAAGGGGGAAGGGAAACTACAGAGACAGATCAGAGGGGATGTGTGTATGTACATGTTTATGCCCCAGGGATTAACCTTAATAAAAGAGTAAGCCACATGGCTTAGGAAAAATGCTTCTAATATCTAGGATAGATCTTTAAGGAGATAGAAATCCAGGGTGCTTAGCAGGCTGAAAGAAACATTAGGACACAGTCAAGTCAGAATACAAGATCAAAGGTACCCAATGGTGTCAATTGCCTATACAGGGAAGGGAAGTCTCATCAACCTTCGTGCTAAGGCTGTTTAGAAAAGCTGAGTCCCTTCACCAGAAAATACTTGATGATTTTGTGTAGATCAGATATGTAATAGTGAATAGATGGGTCACCTAGTGATTTTGTTAATTAAATAATTCAAAGCATTTGTCATAATTTAGAATTGGACTGAGAAATATCCAGCCTCACAAATGACACATTTTGTGTTTCCAGTGCTAGAGGTATGGGTTCAATCCCTGCCCAGGGAGCTAGGATCCCACGTGCTGCACATGAGGGAGCAAAAAAAAAAAAAAGACACATTTCAAGGGTCATTCAGTTATAAATTGAATAATTGTAGAGGCCCAAAGTACTCTCAGTAACAATATAGTCCAGCCTTCCCATGTCATAGTTGAAATCTAAGCTCAAGGAGTTGAGACAGAATCTCAGCATTGCCACCCAGCCCTGATGACTCAGTGTCCTTTAAACTATACCCTGTAGCCACTATGTCACTGAAATGTACAGAAACTCCTCACCCCAGAACCCCTGAGGCTAAGAAATAGCCTTGCTAAATATTTCTTATATAGTATGGAAACTCTGTTGTCAGTTCTCAATAAAGCCAAGAGAATTTCTTGACTGCTGCCTAAAATAAGACTATCTTTCACCCACAAGTGAGTTTAGAAGCATATTTAATTTTACATCTACTACATGATGCTACTGGTATGTGATGACATAAACAGATAAAATGAGCCAACTTGAAATAATATGCTAACCAGGTCTTGCTGTAGATATAAGCAAATGAAGCCAATTAGGGATGATAAAATTCTGCAACACTCCATTTTTTAAATTACATTGTCTTGTATATTTTTCTCAACTCTTTTCAAACATAGATTTATGAAAATCCAGAGAAAAGCTAAAAAAAAAGACATTTTCCAATGTACCAAAATAAGATATAAATAAAAATGTGAAAATATTTCTAAGATTAAATCTGCTGGATACCAATGTGTTGCTAAAACAATCTATACTATAAGAGTTCAAGGCTAAACCCTGTTCATCCTTTGGGGATCCAGGAATTTGACCAAATGGAGGAAATTGCTTTCCATTCAAGTTTCTTAGATGAGCATGAGAAGGCATTGGCCACCAAGCTTCAGTGTTTCTGAGAAAGAAGATGTTGATTTTGTTTAATTATTATTATTTTTCTTTATTGTAACAAATTCAAGGAAAACTTTTTTCTTTACATTATCATGATGGTTTTGCCATACATTGTTTTTATTTTATTTTTTATATGCATACAATGATTTATTGTTTATTATTATTTTTTGAATTCTGAGAATCTTTAAATTTTTTTTTAATTTTCTTTACATTATCGTGTTGGTTTTGCCATACATTGTCATGAATCTGCCATGGGTATATATGTGTTCCCCTTCCAGAACCCCCCTCCCACCTCCGTCCTGATACCATCCCTCTGGGTCATCCCTGTGCACCAGCCCTGAGCACCCTGTATTATTCATCAAACCTGGGCTGGTGATTCATTTCACATATGATAATTTACATGTTTCAATGCCATTCTCCCATATCATCCCACCCTTACTCTCTCCCATAGTCGAAAAGACTGTTCTATACATCTGCGTCCCTTTTGCTATCTTGCATACAGGGTTATCATTACCATCTTTCTAAATTCCATGTATGTGCATTAGTATGCTGTATTGTTGTTATTCTTCTGGCTTACTTCACTCTGTATAATAAGCTCCAGTTTCGTCAACCTCATTAGAACTGATTCAAATGTATTCTTTTTAATGGCTGAGTAATATTCCATTGTGTATATATACTACAGCTTCCTTACTGATTCGTCTGCTGATGGACATCTAGGTTGCTTCCATGTCCTGGCTATTGTAAACAGTGCAGCTATGAACATTAGGATACACATGTCTCTTTCAATTCTGGTTTCCTGGGTGTGTATGCCCAGCAGTAGGATTGCTAGGTCATATGCAATTCTGTTTCCAGTTTTTTAAGGAATCTCCACACTGTTCTCCATAGTGGCTATACTAGTTTTCATTCCCACCAACAGTGTAATAGGGTTTTCTTTTCTCCACATCCTCTCCAGCATTTATTGCTTGTAGACTTTTGGATGGCAGCCATTCTGACTGGTGTGAAATGGTACCTCATTGTGGTTTTGATTTGCATTTCTCTGATAATGAGTGATTTTGAGCATCTTTTCATGTGTTTACTACCCACAGCAATCTATAGATTCAATGCAATTCCTATCAAGCTACCAGCGGTCTTTTCCAGAGAACTAGAACAAATAATTTCACAATTTGTATGGAAATACAAAAAAACCTCAAATAGCCAAAACAATCTTGAGAAAGAAGAATGGAACTGGAGGAATCAACCTACCTGACTTTAGGCTATACTACAAAGCAACAGTCATCAGGAAAGTATGGTACTGGCACAAAGACAGAAATATAGATCAATGGAACAAAATAGAAAGCCCAGAGATAAATCCACGCACCTAATAGGACACCTTATCTTTGACAAAGGAGGCAAGAATATACAATGGAGAAAAGACAGTCTCTTTTAAGTGGTGCTGGGAAAACTGGACAGCCACTTGTAAAAGAATGAAACTAGAACACTTTCTAACACCACACACAAAAATAAACTCAAAATGGATCAAAGATCTAATCATAAGACCAGAAACTATAAAACTCCTAGAGGATAACATAGGCAAAACACTCTCCGACATAAACCAAAGCAGGATCCTCTGTGACCCACCTCCCAGAATATTGGAAATAAAAGCAAAAATAAACAAATGGGACCTAATTAAAATGAAAAGCTTCTGCACAACAAAGGAAACTAAAAGCAAAGTGAAAAGACAGCCTTCAGAATGGGAGAAAATAATAGCAAATGAAGCAATGGACAAACAATTAATCTCAAAAATACACAAGCAACTCCTGCAGCTCAATTCCAGAAAAATAAATGACCCAATCAAAAAGTGGGCCAAAGAATTAAACAGACATCTATCCAAAGGAGACATACAAATGGCTAACAAACACATGAAGATGTTGATTTTTAAAGAAGAAAACTAAAAATGTGAAAAGTTCTAGTCTTTATTTCTGAAGAAAATAAACTCTGTTTCCATGACACTGAGTAACTATCATTGCTACACCTAAAAAATGAAAGATAGGAATGATGAATAAATACAAGGTAGTAAAACATACGTTCATCATATAAGAGAGACATAGTGAAAATCCAGTGAAAACTGGGTCCTTGTAATAACTTTATAACAGATTGAACTGCTTCAAAAGAAAACACATATTATCATTAAGGTATAATATGATGTTTAAAACTGACATTAGGGTTAATAAGTCATGAAAGTAAACAGTCAGTGATTGGCACTCAAATAGAGATAACCTGGTCAAGTTTTCCAGAAAAAAAATAAATGATCCATGTCTTTGAAAATGAGGACTATATAGCACTCAGAAAACAGCCTTTCAGTACTTTGTCTTTTTTAAGGTTCTCCAAATACATAAGAATGGGAGCTTCACTGAAGCTTCTAAAAGCCAAGTCTGGGTTTTGCCTTTACTACATATCTGCCACAAATCAGAAATTTGTTATTGGCAAAGCTACTCAAATATAGCAAACCACTTTAAAATACACTATTATACAGCAAAACAGGTTAGACAAATGATTACAATTATTTTTCAAAATGGGAAATCAAACATAAATGTAAAATTGCTTGAACTGAACTGAGAAAATATTTACTCTTGTGAGGCTGATTGCAGTAAACTTGCTTCTTCATATTTTTATGGCCCACTAGTTTTTATGCTTATATTTCTGACTTAAGACTGAGTTATCACAGAAATTCTCTAAGATGGGTTTGTTTGTGTGCTTGGAGATTCTTGGGTTGGCCCTTTCAGAATCATAAATTTGAATCATAAATTTCCAGTAGTCATGTATGGATGTGAGAGTTAGACCATAAAGAAGGCTGACCGCTGGAGAATTGATGCTTTTGAATTATGGTGTTGGGGAGGATTCTTGAGAATCCCTTGGATTGTGAGGAGATTAAACCAGTCAATCCTAAAAGAAATCAATACTGAATGTTCATTGGAAGGACTGATGCTGAAGCTGAAGTTCCGATACTTTGGCCACCTGATGTGAAGAGTTGACTTGTTGAAAAAGACCCTGATGCTGGGAAAGAAGGAATGCAGGAGGAAAAGGAGACCACAGTGGACAAGATGGTTGGATGACATCACTGACTCAATGAACATGAGTTTGAGCAAGTGCCGGGAGTTGGTGATGGACAAGGAACCTTGGCGTGGTGCAGTCCATGGGGTAGCAAAGAATCAGACACAACTGAGCAACTGAACTGAACTGAGCTGAATCCCATCATTAGTTCTATATGTAGTGTATTATAATGTGATGAGAACAAGAAGTGATGCAAATATTCCTAAGATGAGCATAGGGAATGTAAAACTCAGAAAAAAATGTGGCAGAGATGATTATGTTCACAAGATCCATTATTGTTTGCCCTCTAACTCATATATCATATATTTCCCCAGTTTTTGTTATAGCTTCATGAGGTCATGTGAGTTCTAAACAATGCAAAGTGGGCAGAATGACATATATCACCTCTTGGCATCAGTTCAGTCACTCAGTCGTGTCCAACTCTTTGCGACCCCATGGACTGCAGAATGCCAGACCTCCCTGTCCATCCCCAACTCCTGGAGTCTACCCAAACTCATGTCCATTGAGTCGGTGATGCTATCCAACCATTTCATCCTGTGTCATCCCCTTCTCCTCCACCTTCAGTCGTTCCCAGCATCAAGATCTTTTCAAATGAGTCAGTTCTTCACATCAGGTGGCCAAAGTATTGTAGTTTCAGCTCCAGCATCAGTCCTTCCAATAAGTATTCAGGACTGATTGCCTTTAGGATGGACTGGTTGGATCTCCTTGCAGTCCAAGTGACTCTCAAGAGTCTTCTCCAACACCACTGTTCAAAAGCATCAATTCTTCAGGACTCAGCTTTCTTTATAGTCCAACTCTCATATCCATACACGACTACTGGAAAAGCCATAGCCTTCACTAGATGGGCCTATTTTGGCAAAGTAATGTCTTTGCTTTTTAATGTGCTGTCTAGGTTGGTCATCACTTTTCTTCCAAGGAGTAAATGTTTTTTAATTTCATGGCTGAAGTCATCATCTGCAGTGATTTTGGAGCCCCCCAAAATAAACTCTCTCACTGTTTCCCCATCTATTTGCCATAAAATGATGGGACTGGATGCCATGATCTTAGTGTTCTTAATGTTGAGTTTTAAGCCAATTTTTTCACTCTCCTCTTTCACTTTTCTCAAGAGGCACGTTAGTTCTTCTTTGTTTTCTGCTATTAGGATGGTGTCATCTGCATATCTGAGGTTATTGATATTTCTCCCGGCAATCTTGGTTCCAGCTTGTGCTTCATGCAGCCCAGTGTTTCTCATGATGTACTCTGCATATAAGTTACATAAGCAGGGTGACAACATACAGCCTTGATGTACTCCTTTCCCTATTTGGAACCAATCTGTTGTTCCATGTCGAGTTCTAACTGTTGCTTCCTGACCTGCATACAGATTCCTCAAGAGGCAGGTCAGGTGGTCTGGTATTCCCGTTTCTTGAATAATTTCCACACTTTGTGGTGATCCACACAGTCAAAGGCTTTGGCATAGTCAATAAAGCAGAAATAGATGTTTTTCTGGAACTCTCTTGCTTTTTCAATAATCCAGTGGATGTTGGCAATTTGATCTCCGGTTCCTCTGCCTTTTCTAAAACCAGCTTGAACATTTGGAAGTTCACAGTTCATGTACCATTGAAACCTGGCTTGGAGAATTTTGAGCATTACTTTACTAGCATGTGAGATGAGTGCAACTGTGCAGTATTTTGAATATTCTTTGGCATTCTCTTGGCATCACAACCAGTAAAAAATATAGCCTGACAATTCTTTTAGTTGTTCACTCTGGTAGAGAGCGCAGGAAAGAACCCCAGGTTCCTAAGGCAGGCACTGATTCCTTCATTGAAAAAGTCTTCGTATTAATAATACATCAACCAAACTAAACAGTGTGATAGTGAAAGTGAAAGTCCCTTATAGCTCAGCTGTTAAGGAGACCTTGGTTTGATTTCTGGGTCAGGAAGATCTGCTGGAAAAGGGATAGGCTACCCACTCCAGTATTCTTGGCTTCCCTATTGTTCAGCTGGTAAAGAATCTCCTGCAATGCAGGAGACCTGGGTTCAATCCCTGGGTTGGGAAGTTCCCCTGGAGAAGGGAAAGGTTATCCACTCCAGTATTCTGGCGTAGATAATTCCATGGACTGTATATCCTTGGGGTCGCAAAGAGTCGGCCAAGAGTGAGTGACTTTCACTTTCACAAGCTCAATGGCTAGGACAGTAAAGAGTCTGCCTGCAATGCAGGAGACCTTGGTTTGAGTCCTGGGTTAGGAAGATCCCCCCCAAAAAAGGGAGCAGCTACCTAACTCCAGGATTCTTGCCTGAAGATTTCCATGACAGGTTATAGTCCATGGCATTGTAAAGAAACAGACACTATTGAGAGACTAACAAACACACAAGCTCCTTACTTTGTTGCAGACAAATAACAATTTGTAGTTTGCTACCCTTCTAGTAGTACTGCCCTAGGGAGGCAACAGGATGCTAGATTCCTAAACCATTTCTTAGGACATATCAACAGTCCAATCACAGCTGTATTAGACTATTGTAGCAACAGGAAATTAATTTTATTATTTCAGTTAAGCCACAACTGTTATTCCAGTATGCTTGCCTGGAGATTCCAATGGACAGAGGAGCCTGGAGGGCTACTGTCCATGGCATTGCATGGAGTCAGACACAACAGCGCAAATAACACTAGTAGTACAACCATTATTGATTTTTTAAAAACCACTTAGACAATCTTGACTTTTATAGGTTGCTAGAAAGAAAAAAGACACAACATAATACATAGTATTTCCAGGTGATTTTGATATGTTGGAAAGTTCTCACAAACTCCATAGAGCAGAAAATGAGCAGATTACATACTCTAACCATAGAAAATAAACTAGTAATTAATAAAAAGATACTTAAAAAATTAAATGAAGAGTAAAAACAAAAATATCATTAATAACTCTTTGGCCAAAGATGAAATTTAAAATTTAAATATCACATAATTAGAAAATGCCAGCAATATGACTATTAAAATTCAGGAGATTGAGGGCAAAGCTATTCTGAGATCCATTTATTGTACTTTATTGAAAAATGCATAGAACTGAAGACATTATAAATAGAGCATACAAGCAAGGAAATAAAGAGGGACAAAATAACATACCTTAATAAGCAGAAATAATCTAAAACATTTTTTAAAAAAAAGATGTAGACTTATTAGGTAAATCTAAGAATCAAATATTCATGGTAAAACAATAGTTAAAGCAGTAAAATAGACCCCTAAGCAAGTCTAATCAGGTAAAAAGACCCTACAAATGCATAAAATGCTGAGGGAAATATTAAGAGATTGTTTAACTTGGGGGAAATATTAGTTATCAACATTACCTCAAAAGCAAGTTTATACTTGACTAGAAAGTTAGTCAAGGATATATAAAAGTTGTCAAACTATAACTTTTATTATATAGAAATGTACAGGGAGACAATGTATATTGTTTGAGCATTTTAAATAATAAATTTAGAAATATGGGTATACACATTGTTGAAATACATTCAAATATAGTACATATTTCTTCTAAATTATCAGAGTGAAAAAATTAAACAAAAGTTGTATATCATACAAAGGAAACTGCAGTAAAATAGTTTAGAAATCAATCTCAAGTATCAAATAAGTTAGGAGAGCCAAATATATCTGCTATAACAATTGAAATTTACAAATAACATATATTCATATTCATTAGGGTACAAAAGACAGAATAAATCATATGTTGTTTATAATAGACTGACTTAGAATCTTTTAAAGGTGTCTAAATATCTATCAAATATAGGTAAGCAGAGAGATAGGACGACTCAGAATATCAAAATGAGTCAAGTTTGAATTTAAGGTTTTAAATGTCAATGGGACATATAAGGTCATGTTTTACTAAGAAAATATTCAATAAAACACACTAAGAAGTAAAAAACAAAAACTGTTGAAAAATATGAGAAGAAATAATATTGGTAAGAGAATTTCACAGAATTCTCAGCCTATCAAAGTGAGTATAAAGTTTTAGTATTGAATTTACAGACCATACCTAACATGATTAAATATCATTTATATGTGTAATCTTAAAAAATGATATAAATGAACTTACTTACCAAACAGAAATAGACTCATAGAAAAAGAAAACAAACTCATGGTTCCAAAAGGGAAGGGCAGAGGGAGATAAATTAGGACTTTGCTATACATTAACTTAGCATTGTAAATTAACTATACGTCAGTAAAGAAAATGTAGAAATTATACATGCTCTACTTTGACTACTGTTTAGAATGAAATGTGTAACACTTATGGTATTGAAGCTCTCTGATAACAACACATAGAAATGCTAAATTAAAACAAAACAAAATTTAAAAGATATCTTTCAAAGTATATCCCCTAGCTAAAGAAGGCAGGTAAACTGAAAATAGTTTTATAAACTCAAGGATTATCACTTTGAGTAGTCTTAGGAAAAACCTGGACATGAACATAAAAGCTAATGGCTGTCAGTTTTTCACCACTGAGAATAATGTTTGCTATGGGTTTGTTGTATGTGGCCTTTATTATGTTGAGGTAGGTTCCCTCTATGCCTACTTTTTGAATAGTTTTTTTTTTTTTTGGTCATAAACATGTGTTGAATTTTATCAAAAGCTTTTTCTGCTTCTATTGAGATGATCATGTGGTTTTTATCTTTCAGTTTTTTAATACACATTGATTGATTTGCATATATTGAAGAATCCTTGCATCCCTGGGATAAATCCCAGTTGATTATGGTGTATGATCATTTTGATGTGTCGTTGGATTCTGTTTGCTAAGGATTTTTGCATCTGTGTTTATCAGTGATATTGGCCTGTAATTTTCCTTTCTGTGATATTTTTGTCTGGTTTTGGTATCAGTGTGATGGTGGCCTTGTAGAATGAGTTTAGGAGTTTTCCTGCCTCTGCAATTTTCTGGAAGAGTTTAAGCAAGATAGGTGTTAGCCATTGTCTAAACCTTTTGTATTTACTACGTATGAAAATGTACTGCACTCAAGAGATAAGCCCAAAATAGTGGCTAGTGCAATAGAACAGAGGGTCCAGAACCTGCTAAGTTGGAATAAAACTCTTTTTCATCCCTAGCTCTCAAACTAAGATATGGCATAAGAGATAAAGACAAATCAAGGGTGCGAGTAGGTATGACCCCAGAAAGCATTAAGCAATTAATAGTACCCTTCAGATAAAATAGGCAAAACACTCTCCGACATAAACCAAAGCGGGATCCTCTATGACCCACCTCCCAGAATATTGGAAATAAAAGCAAAAATAAACAAATGGGACCTAATTAAAATTAAAAGCTTCTGCACAACAAAGGAAACTATAAGCAAGGTGAAAAGGCAGCCTTCAGAATGGGAGAAAATAATAGCCAATGAAGCAACGGACAATCTCAAAAATATACAAGCAACTCCTGCAGCTCCATTCTAGAAAAATAAAAGACCCAATCAAAAAGTGGGCCAAAGAACTTAACAGACATTTCTCCAAAGAAGACATAAAAATGGCTAACAAACACATGAAAAGATGCTCAACATCACTCATTATCAGAGAAATGCAAATCAAAACCACAGTGAGGTACCACTTTACACCGGTCAGAATGGCTGCCATCCAAAAATCTACAAGCAATAAACGCTGGAGAGGATGTAGAGAAAAGGGAACCCTCTTACACTGTTGATGGGAATGCAAACTAGTATAGCCACTATGGAAAACAGTGTGGAGATTCCTTAAAAAACTGCAAATAGACCTGCCATGTGACCCAGCAATCCTACTGCTGGGCATACACACCGAGAAAACCAGAATTGAAAGAGACACGTGTACCCCAATGTTCATCGCCGCACTGTTTACAATAGCCAGGACATGGAAGCAATCTAGATGCCCATCAACTGACGAATGGATAAGAAAGCTGTGGTACATATACACAATGGAATATTACTCAGCATTAAAAAAAAATTCATTTGAATCAGTTCTACTCAGGTGGACGGAATTGGAGCCTATTATCCAGAGTGAAGTAAGCCAGAAGGAAAAACAACAATACAGTATACTAACGCATATATATGGAATTTAGAAAGATGGTAACGAGAACCCTGCATGCGAGACAGCAAAAGGAACGCAGATATATAGAACAGACTCATGGACTCTGTGGAAGAGGGCAAGGGTGGGATGATATGGGAGAATGGCATTGAAACATGTTACTTATCATATGTGAAATCACTCACCAGCCCATGGTTGATGCTCGGGGCTGGTGCACCGAGATGTCCCAGGGGGAGGGAATCGGGAGGGAGGGGGGTTCTGGAGGGGGAGCATATGTAAACCCATGGCGGTGTCATGTCATTGTATGGCAAAACCAACACAATAAAAAAAAAATAGTACCCTTCACCTGGACGAAAGGATTTGCATTCACCTGTGAGCCCTTCTGGCCCTGGGCTTTTATTTGTTGGAAGATTTTTGATTACCATTTCAACTTGGGGGCTTGTTATTGGTCTGTTCATGCTTCCTCTTTCTTCCTGGTTCAGTTTAGGAAGATTGCACTTTTCTAGGAACATGACCTTTTCTTCCAGGCTGTCCATTTTATTGGCATATAGTTGCTCACACTGGTTTCCTATGATCCTTGTATTTCTGCATTGTCTGTTGTGACTTCTTTTTCATTTCAAATTTTGCTGATGTGAGCCTCTCCTTTTTTTTTCTGGATGAATCTGGCTAGTGGTTTGTCAATTTTATCTTCTCAAAGAAACAGCTTTTAATTTTCTTCATCTTGGCTATTATTTTCTTTTCTTTCTCATTTATTTCTGCTCTGATCTTTCTTTCCTTCTATTAACCTTGGGGGGTTTCTTGTTCTTTTTTCTAGTTGCTTGAGATGTAAGGTTAACATGTTTATTTGATGTTTTTCACTTTTCTTGAGGTTGGCTTGTATTACTATAAACTTTCCTCTTATAAATACTTTTGCTGCATTCATACATTTTGAGTGGTTGTGCTTTCATGTCATTTGTTTATAGGTATTTTTTTATTTCCTTTTTAATGTCTTCCATGACCTGTTTGTTATTTAAAAGCATGTTATTTAGCTTCCAGCATGTTGTTTAGCCTCCATGTGTTTGTGGTTTTTTACTGTAGTTGATATAGAGAACCCTCTTGCACTGTTAGTGGGAATGTAAACTGATATAGTCACTATAATAGACAGCAGTATGGAGATTCCAAAAAAAAAACTAGAAATAAAACTACCATATGACCCAACAATCCCACTACTGCGCTTATACCCTGAGAAAGCCATAATTGAAAGAAACACATAGACCCCAATATTCGTGGCAGCACTTTTTACGAAAGCCAGGACATGAGGGCAACTTAGATATCCATTGACAGATGAATGAAAACAGAAATTGAGGTACATATATATAATGGAATATTACTCGGCTATAAAAAAGAGAGTGTATTCGAGTCAGTCCTAATGAGGTGGATGAACCCAGAGCCTATTATACAGAATCAAGTAAGTCAGAAAGAAAAAGACACATATTATATATTAATGCATGAACATGGAATCTAGAAAGATAGTACTGATGAACCTATTTGCAGGGCAGCAGTGGAGATGCAGACATAGAGAACAGACTTGTGGACATAGAGGGAAAGAAGATGGTTGAATGAATTGAGAGAATAGCCTGAAAACTTATATATTACTATTTGTAAAATAGATAGCAAGTGGGAATTTGCTGTGTGACACAGGGAGCTCAACCCAGTGCGCTGTGACAACCTAGAGGGGTGGAATGGGTGAGAGATGGGAGAGAAGTTCAGGAAGGAGGGGACAGATATATACCTGTGGCTGATTCATGTTGATGTATGGCAAAGGCCAACACAATATTATAAAGCAATTATCCTCCAGTAAAAAAAAAAGAAAGAAAATAAAAAAGCTAGAGCCTGGAGTTTCAATGTCAAATGGGGATATGAGATATGAGATATGACCTGGGATTTCTGAATGGTGGAGAGATAGTAATGTATTGAGATTTTTATCTGAGATTCCTTCAACAAATGAATAATTTTAAAAAGTCTCCAAAGATTTCTTACAAAAAATTCTTTTCAACTAGAAGATGGAAGCTAAAAGTGTTCTCTGTACCACAGTTGAGTATAAAGTTGAAATTTATATCACCAGAATGATGATGAATCCTTAAACTAATCAACAAATATATAAAGTGTTCTTAGTCTATTTCCCAGTGACACAAATTATTCTCTAAAGAGAATTTTGCAGCTCAAACTTCATGATTTTGCTAACAGAAAAACTGTTTCTACTTAAGATGAGCATGCAATCAAAAATATGGGAAATTCCTCATGAAAGAAAGTCAGTGGACATGCAAAAAATGAGGCTTTATCATTCTTGCAGCTTGAGATCATAAAACAATATTCTAAGATTCCAAATGAATTATATTTAAAATAACTGAAAGAAAAATAATATAAGCCACAAAGAATAAAATTACATACATTTCAAAATGGTAGATAAATTTCAAGAAAATATAAAGAGAATGTTCAGAAATCTAAAAAGAAATTTGAAGAAATATAAACAATAGTGCACTCAGTGGACTCACTTAAAAGAATATTAGACAGCAAACTAAATGTCCATCAACAGATTCTTGGATAAAGAATATATTGTACATATTAATATATGCAATGGGATAGTATTTAGCCATAAAAAAGAATGAAACAATGCCATCCGCAGCAACATGAATAGACCTAGAGATTATCATACTAAGTGAAGTAAGTCAGATAGAGAAAGGCAGATATCACATGATACCACTTACATACAGAATCTAAAAGGATGATTCAAATGAACTTATTTACAAAACAGAAATATGATCACAGATGTAAAAAACAAACTTATGGATACTAGAAGAGAAAATAGGATAGGGATAAGTTGGGAGATTGGGTTTGACATGTATTCACCACTATACATGTATATTATAAAATAGAAAACTAATAAGGAACTACTGTATAACACAGGGAACTCTAATCAATACTCTGTAATGACCTTCTGTTGAAGCAGAAGATATTAAGAAGAGATGGCAGGAATACACAGAAGAACTGTACAAAAAAGGTCTTAATGACCTGGATAACCACAATAGAGTGGTCACTTACCTAGAGCCAGATATCCTGGAGTGTGAAGTCAAGTGTCTCTTAGGAAGCATCACTACGAACAAAGTTAGTGGAGGTGACAGAATTCCAGCTGAGCTATTTCAAATCCTAAAAGATGATGCTGTTAAAGTGCTGCATTCAATATGCCAGCAAATTTGGAAAATTCAGCAGTGGCCATAGGACTTGAAAAGGTCAGTTTTCATTCCAGTCCCAAAGAAGGGAAATGCCAAAGAATGTTTAAACTACCATACAATTACTTTCATTTCACATGCTAGCAAGGCAATGCTCAAAATCCTTCAAACCAGGCTTTAACAGTAAGTGAACCAAATACTCCCAGATGTACAAGTTGGATTTAGAAAAGGAAGAGGAACAGAGATCTAATTACCAAAATTCACTGAATCATGGAAAAAGCAAGGGAATTCTTAAAAAAAACATCTGCTACATTGACTGCATTAAAGCCTTTGATTGTGTGGATCATAACAAACTGTGGAAATTCATAAAGATGTGGAAATATCAGACCACCTTACCTGCCTCCTGTGAAACCTGTATACAGGTCAAGAAGCAACAGAATGAAACATGGAACAAGGGCCTGGTTCCAAATTGAGAAAATAGTGCCTCAAGGCTGTATACTGTCACCCTGCTTATTTAATTTATACAGAGTGTACATCATGCAAAATTCCAGGCTGGATGAAGCTGAACCTGGAATCAAGATTGTGAGGAGAAATGTCAATAACTTCTGATATGCAGATGACACCACCCTTATGTCAGAAAGCAAAGAGGAACTATAGAGCCTCCTGGTGAAAGTGAAAGAGGAGAATGAAAAAGCTGGCTTAAACTCAACATTCAAAAAACTAAGACCATGGCATCCAGTCTCATCACTTCATGGCAAATAGATGGGGAAACAATGGAGAAAGTGACAGCCTTTATTTTCTTGGGCTCCAAAATCACTGCAGATAGTGACTGCAGCCATGAAATTAAAAGATGCTTGCTCCTTGGAAGAAAAGCTATGACCAATCTAGACAGCATATTAAAAAGCAGAGACATTAGTTTGCTGACAAAGGTCCATCTAGTTAAAGCCATAGTTTTTCCAGTAGTCATGTAAGGATGTTAGAGTTGGATCATAAAAAAAAGCTGAGAGCTGAAGAACTGATGGTTTCCCACTGTGGTATTGGAGAAAACTCTTGAGAGTCCCTCAGAGTGCAAGAAGATCAAACCAGTCAATCCTAATGGAAATCAACCCTGAATATTTATTGGAAGGACTGATGTGAAGCTGTTCCAATACTTTGGCCACCTGATGCAAAGAGCCAACTCATTGGAAAAGACCTTGATGCTGGGAAAGATTGACAGCAGGAGGAGAATAGGGTGACAAAGGATGAGATGGTTGAATGGCATCATTGACTCGTTGAACATGAGTTTGGACAAACTCTAGGAGATAGTGAAGGACAGGGAAGCAGGACATGCTGAAGTCCATGGGGTTGCAAGAGTTGGACATGAATGAGTGACTGAGCAACAACAACCATGACCTATATGAGAAAAAAAGTTGAAAAAAGAATGGATATATGTATGTCTATATATATGTTATTCATTGTGTTGTATTGCAGAAATTAACACAATACTGTAAATCAACTAAACTCCAATAAATATTTATAAACTAGACATAGCTGAAAAATCAGTGTATTTGAAGAAATATTTGAGGGAAGTAGTTAGATTTCAACACAGGAGGTTGAAGAAATGAAAAATATGAGGGAAATTAAGAAACACTGAAGAAATAATAAAAACACAATATGCAAAAATAGAAGTTTCAGAAAAGGAGACAAATGGTGGAAAGCCATAATTTTTAAAATGGCTGAGAATTTTCTGCAATTATAAAAGATGTGAATCCTAAAATTAAAGGAACTGGAAAAGTCCTGGTTATAATAATTTAAAGGAATTGTACCTTGACCATATTCTAGTGAAATTTTACATATCTAAAATAAAATAAAGAAGAATGAGGAAACTATAAATGCTGTCAGAAAGAAAATCCCATAACTAACAACAACAATTTATTTTGCAGTAGTCAATTGCCCAAATAAATCCAAAAGACTAGAATAATATTCCCATAGTGCTAAAGGTAAATATCAATTAACCAAAAATTTTTATACACAAAATATATCATGAAGATATGGATAAAAGGAGGATAGTTTTAGTCAAAGACTAAGAGAATTTGTCACTTGCATTCCCTCCTTACCAGTTCTATTAAAGGTTGTACTTCAGGAGGAAATTTTTTAAAACTCAGGTAGCTTTTTCAGAGCAAAATCAGCATAAATATAAATAACAAATCACACTAAAAGTAAAATAGAAATAAGATGCCATTCACAAGAGCGACAAAATAGATTAAGAATCTAAGATACATTTAGTACAAGATATCCAAGAACTTAATGAGTAAACAGACAATGTATATGTAAGAATTTGTTGTATAGGTGAAATAGTATCTTATGTCAGAAGAGATATATAGTGATAAATTAATTTAAAATAGTGTTTTAACACGACTGTCTCTATGGAAAAACTCAATTGAATACCTTATTTATATAGTATGGAAAAATCAAATCAATATGAATAATAATATAGACTTAAAATGTAAAATAGGAGCTTGGCAGCCTACAGTCCATGGGTCACAAAGAGTTGGATGTGACTGAGCGACTGAGCACACACACACAGTTGTATAAAATGATGCATCACTGTTGAAAACAATTTGGCAGTTCCTCAAAAAGTTAAATATATACTTACCTTATGACCCAGAAACTCCAAACCTGGTTATACAAAAGAAAATTTAAAACATTTGTTTATAGAAAAACTTGGACATGAATTTTTTCAGCCTCAATATTTGTAATATCCCCAAACTGGAAACAACCAAAATATCATTTATAAGTAAATTCATAAACAAAGTGGGCTAAGTTCATACAATGAAAAATTATTTGACAGTAATGGAGTGTTAATACATGCTATGGTATTGATGAACCTCAAAAGGTTCACTAAATGAAAGAAACCAAACACAAATGTCACTGTGTCATTGATTCCCAAGACTATCCTCAGTTTCAGTGATTCACTAGGAGAACTCCTAAGAACCAGAGCTATTATGTTTATAGTTATGATTTACTATAGTGAAAAGGTACAGATCAAAATAAGCAAAAATGAGAAAGTGCATGGAGAGACGTCTGGAAGAAACCAGGTATAAGCTTCCAGGTGTACTCTCCAAGTGAGGTCACATAGGATGTGTTTAATTTTCATAACAACGATGTGTGAAAACACAAGTAAAGTATTACCACTCAGGGAAGTTGACATAAGCTTTGGTATCCAAAATTTTTATGTAGAATCAGCCCATAGACATGGACATATACTCACACTTATATACTCAATGTAGCTATTCAGACTCTAGACCCCAAGAGCAAAAAATAGGTGTTCACCATAAATCACATTGTTAGCATAAATCATCTGATACACCTTGGTTCAAGTCCTCCAGCATGCAAAAACTCTTAACAGGTTGAGCATTTCAAGGGCTCAGAACAAAGTTCCTAGGAGCTGGCCAAGGGCCAGTCCTAAAAATAGACCTAACCTGGGAATGTGCAAAGTTTAAGTAACCTAAGCAAGATGTGCTAACCTTCTCCTGAACAACCACATATTCTGTGGTTACACTATATGAAATATACAGCATAAGTAAAACCATACAGATAAAAAATAGAGTAGTCATTGAGAAGAAATGGGGGAAAGGGGAATGGAGAATGACTGCTAATGGTTATGAGGCATTTTGGGGGCCATTTCCATTTTTATTAATTGGAGAATTATATAGCAGTCATTTAAACTGAAAAGAACTGCTTTTGGTGGATAATACATTTAGCTATTCCTAATACTTTTTTTCAGTGAAATGTTTATTTTTTTCCTGTTATTATTTTTAGTGTTGGGAAGTTTTCATTTTTCAATTTTTTTAAATTGAAGGATAGTTAATTTACAATGTTGTATTAGTTTTGGGTATACAAAAAAGTGTTTCAGTTTACATATAGATAGATAGATAGGTAGGTAGGTATGTAGATAGATAGATAGATATTGAATATACTGTTCTATACAGTATGTATCTATATATAGTATCTACCTATCAATCCCAAATTAGTAATTTATTTCCCCTACCTCCTGCTCTTCCCTTTGGTAACCACAACTTTGTTTACCATGTTTGAGTCTATTTCTATTTTATAGTAAGTTTATTTATATCATCTTTTTTTTTTAGATTTCACATATAAGTGATGTCATATGACATATGTCTTTCTCTGTCTAATCTACTTCATTTAATATATCAATCCATGTTGCTGCAAATGGCATTATTTTACTGTTTTTATGGCTGAGTAATACCCCGTTGTGTATATTTTCCTAATCTTCTTTATTCACTCATCTGACGAGTGACACTTGGGTTGCTTCCATGTCTTGTCGATTGTGACTAGTGCTGCTGTAAACACTGGGATGCCTGTAGCTTTGTAAATTAGAGTCTTCTTTTTTTCTGGATATATGCTCAGGAATTGAAATGGAGGATCATATAGTAAGTGTATTTTTAGGTTTAAAGAACCTCCATACTGTTTTTCATAGTGGCTGTACCAACTCATTATACATTCCCACCAACAGTGTAGGAGGGTTCCCTTTTCTGCAAACCCTCCCCAACATTTATTATTTGTAGACATTTTCATAATGACTTTTCTTACCATATAAGATGATACCTCACTGTAGTTTTGATTTGCATTTTTCTAATAATTAGCAGCATTCATGTGCCTGTTAGACATCTGTATGTCTTCTTTGGAGAAATATCTATTTAGGTCATCTGCCCATTTTTGATTGTGTTTGTTTTCTGATATTACACTGTATGAACAGTTTATATATTTGGAAAAGTAATCCCCTGTCAGTAATATCACTTGCAAATATTTTCTCCCACTCCATTGGTTGCCTCTTTATTTTATCTATGGTTTCCCTTTCTGTGCAAAAGCTTTTAAGTTTAGTTAGGTCCCATTTGTTTATTTTTGGTTTTATTTCCATTACTCTAGGAGATGGATCCAAAAAAAAATTGCTGTGATTTAAGTCAAAAAGTATTCTGTATATGTTTTCCTCTAGGAGTTTTATAGTATCTAGTCCTATATTTAGATCTTCAAACTATTTTTAGATTATTGTTGTATATGGTGTTAGAAAATGTTCTAATTTCACTTTTTAAGCATTTAGCTATCCAGTTTTCCAAGCACCATTTAATGCCTTTTCTCCATTGTATATTCTTGTCCCCTTTATCACAGATCAATTGACCATAAATGTGTGGTTTTATTTCTGGGTTATGTGGCACTTTTGATGAAAATGCTTATAAATTAGATAGTAGTGATTGGTACACAATTCTGTGAATATACTATAAACAACTGTGTTGTATAATTTAAAATGGTGAGTTTCATTATATTCACCATTATGTTATATCTAAATAAAAATATTAAAATACTTTATAGTTTAAAATTTTAAAGTTGCTGTTTGAAGAATATTAATAGTAAGTATAGAAAAGAGAAAATAATTTATGAAGCTATTGCACTAGCTCACATAAATTATTAAAATCAATTATGGTAACAACATAGCAGGAAAAGTATATGCAATGAGTATATAAAAGTATATACAATGGAGATGAGTCCTCCATTAAAAAATGAATCTCTTTTAGAGGGGGAACTAAGATGGCGGAGGAATAGGACGGGGAGAACACTCTCTCCCCAATAAATATACCAAAAGAACTTTTAAAGGCCGAGCAAACTCCAAAAAACAGGAACTGAATGCTGGCAGAGGACATTGGGCATCTGGAGGGGCGACCCATTGCCGACGTGAGGAGGTAGGACAAAAGAAAGAAAAGAAAAAAAAAGTAGAAGGAGAGACAAAGAGCTGGGGACGGGTTCCGTCCCGGAAGGGGAGTCTGGAATAAAGAGGAAAAAAAAAAAAAGAGGAGAAAGTTTTCCGAATACCAGGGAGCATTCTCTCTGGCAGATCTGCGGTGGATCTTGGAGAGCAATATAGCTGAGAGTAAAAACAGATTAATAGCTAAGCCCTGCAAGGTTCGTCTCTGGCTACAAGGCACAGCCAGCGGCAGGGCGCCCCACCCCCTACTAGCCAAACCGGACTGCTCCTGCTCAGGGAGGGGGGGGCCGCGGGCTCAGGGAACGGAGCAGCCCGAGGGACCTAACCTCCCAGGAAAAGCACCCCCCCCCCCAGGCCCATGCACAAAACAAAGGGCGGTGAGGAGTCAACAGAGAGGCTGGGCAGCTGCGGGCTGCGGACCGGCCCAGCCCCCGCCCGAGAGCAGTGGGCATAACCCAGCCCCGGGGAGGCTAACCAAGACTTCTGGGGATTCTGGACGGATCGGTGCTGTACACACCTTAGAAGGAGTGCTCAGCTGCACGCCGAGAAGCCCCACTCCCCAACTGTGCTGGGCGGACGACAGAGAGCCTGAGCAGAGGGGGCGGGGGAAGCCCTCTCACCAGGAACAGGGCAAACTCCAAAGCGCTGAATAGACACTTAAAAGACCAGCAGACAGAAGACGCTTAAGCTAGCAGAGCCAACAGCTTTGTAACTGACAGGAGTAGCAGAGTAAATCCCTCCTGGTAGCACAGACTGCATAGAAAGGAGACTGTAGACTGTGAGAAGGACAAGCCCGACCAAGAAGGCCTGCTTAGCTGCACGCTGAGAAAACCGAGCGGCTGGGCCGGGGGAGGGGAGAAGCCCCACTCCCCAACTGTGCTGGGCGGACGACAGAGAGCCTGAGCAGAGGGGGCGGGGGAAGCCCTCTCACCAGGAGCAGGGCAAACTCCAAAGCGCTGAATAGACACTTAAAAGACCAGCAAACAGAGGACGCTGAGGCGCGGACCGAACAGCTTTGAAACTGACAGGAGTAGTAAATTAAAGCCCTGCAGGTGGCGCTGACTGCATAGAAAGGAGTCTATAGACTGTGAGAAGGAGAAGCCGGACCAGGGAATCATCTGAAAATCTACAGACCCTTCCCTTCACCGAATGTACCAGCACCAGAGAAAGCCTTCATTATAACTGTGCTAGGAACATCTTTTAAATTTTTAAAACTTTTATACATATATATTTTTTTCTTTTTTTTCCTTCCTTTTTTTTCTTTTAGAATTTTTAAGTCCCCTATGACCTTGCTATTTTTTTTTCTTTTTTTCTTTTTTTTCCTTTATTTTTATTTTCCGTTCTTTTTTTTTTTTAAGTATTTTTGAGAACCCAGTCTTTACTCTAGATTTTTAATCTTTGCTAATTAGTACTTGGTATCAACTTTGTACCTTTTAAGATCCAAGCTCCAGTACCCACTGCTACCTGGGAGCGAGATCATTGGCTTGACTGCTTTCTCCCCATTCTTATCTCTTGCTAGTAACAGTGAGGAAACCTAGACTCACCCACCAGAAAACCACACAAGCCTTCCCATCCAGGAAACTTTGACAAACCACACATCCAACCCCTCTCACAGAGAGGAATCCCCACAATAAAGGGACAACACAGCAAGATAAACAAGATGAAAAGGCAGAGAAATACCCAGCAAGTAAAGGAACAGGATAAATACCCCCAGACCAAACAAAAGACGAAGAGATAGGAAGTCTACCTGACAAAGAATTCCGAATAATGATAGTGAAAATGATCCAAAACCTGGAAAATAAGTTGGAGTTGCAGCTCAATAACCTGCAGGCAAGGATTGAGAAGATGCAGGTAAGATTTAACAAGGACTTAGAAGAAATGAAAAAGAGTCAAAATACAATAAATAATGCAATAAATGAGATCAAAAACACCCTGGAGGGAACCAACAGTAGAATAACAGAGATAGAAAACAGAATAAGTGAGGTAGAAGACAGAATGGCAGAAATAAATGAAACAGAAAGGAAAAATGAAAAAAGAATTTAAAGAAATGAGGACAATCTTAGAGACCTCTGGGACAATATTAAACGCACCAATATTCGAATCATAGGAGTCCCAGAAGAAGAAGACAAAAAGAAAGACCATCAGAAAATTCTTGAAGAGATAATTGTAGAAAACTTCCCTAAATTGGGGAAGCAAATAGCCACTCAGGTCCAAGAAACACAGAGAATCCCAAATAGAATGAACCCCAAGCGGGACACCCCAAGACACATATTAATCAAATTGGCAAATATCAAATACAAAGACCAAATATTAAAAGCAGCAAGGGAGAAGCAAAAAATAACTCACAAGGGGAATCCCATAAGGATAACAGCTGATCTCTCAATAGAAACACTTCAGGCCAGAAGGGAATGGCAAAACATACTTAAAGTCATGGAAGAAAACAATCTACAACCCCGACTACTGTACCCAGCAAGGATCTCATTCAAATTTGAAGGAGAATTCAAAATTTTCTCAGACAAGCAGAAACTGAGAGAATTCAGCAACACCAAACCAGCCCTCCAACGAATGCTAAAGGATCTTTCCTAGATAGGAAACACCGATGGGATAGATAATCTGGAGCCCAAAACAATAAAATAAATGGCAGCGGGATCATACTTATCAATAATTACCTTAAATGTAAACGGGCTGAATGCCCCAACCAAAAGACAAAGATTGGCCGATTGGATACAGAAACAAGACCCCTATATATGTTGTCTACAAGAGACCCACCTCACACCTAGGGACACATATAGACTGAAATTTAAAGGCTGGAAAAAAATATTCCATGCAAATAAAGACCAAAAGAAAGCAGGAGTGGCAATACTCATATCAGATAAAGTAGACTTTAAAATAAAGGCAGTGAAAAGAGATAAAGATGGACATTACATAATGATCAAAGGATCAATCCAGGAAGAAGAAATAACAATTATAAATATTTATGCACCTAACATAGGAGCTCCACAATATGTAAGGCAAATGCTAACAAGTATGAAAGGGGAAATCAACAACAACACAATAATAGTGGGAGACTTTAATACACCACTCACACCAATGGACAGATCAACTAGACAGAAAAGTAACAAGGAAATTCAAACTTTAAATGAAACAATAGACCAACTAGACCTAATTGATATCTATAGGTCATTCCACCCCAAAACAAGGAATTTCACCTTTTTCTCAAGTGCACACGGAACCTTCTCCAGGATAGATCACATCCTGGGCCATAAATCTAACCTTGATAAATAAAAAATATTGAAATCATCCCAGGCATCTTTTCTGACCACAATGCAGTGAGATTAGATATCAACTACAGGAGAAAACCTTTCAAAACTTCCAACATATGGAGGCTCAACAACACACTGCTGAATAACCAACAAATCACAGAAGAAATTAAAAATGAAATTCAGTTATGCATGGAAACGAATGAAAATGAAAACACAACAGCCCAAAACCTATGGGACACTGTGAAAGCAATGCTAAGGGGAAAGTTCATAGCAATACAAGCTCACCTCAGGAAACAAGAAAAAAATCAAATAAATGACGTTACTTTACACCTAAAGCAACTAGAAAGGGAAGAGATGCAGAAGCCCAGGTCTAGTAGAAGGAAAGAAATCTTAAAGATCAGGGCAGAAATAAATGCAAAGGAAACAAAATTGACCATAGCAAAAATCAACCAAGCCAAAAGCTGGTTCTTTGAGAAGATAAATAAAATTGACAAACCATTAGCCAGACTCATCAAGAAACAAAGGGAGAAGAACCAAATCAACAGAATTAGAAATGAAAACGGAGAGATCACAACAGAAAACACAGAAATACAAAGGATCATAAGAGACTATTATCAGCAACTATATGCAAATAAACTGGACAACCTGGATGAAATGGACAAATTCCTAGAAAAGTACAACTTTCCAAGACTAAACCAGGAAGAGATAGATAATATTAATAGACCCATCACAAGCACGGAAATTGAAACCGTAATCAGAAATCTTCCAAAAAACAAAAGCCCAGGACCAGATGGCTTCACAGCTGAATTCTACCAAAAATTTAGAGAAGAGCTAACACCTATTCTACTCAAACTCTTCCAGAAAATTGCAGAGAAAGGTAAACTTCCAAACTCATTCTATGAGGCCACCATCACCCTAATTCCAAAACCCGGCAAAGATGCCACAAAAAAAGAAAACTACAGGCCACTGTCACTGATGAACTTAGATGCAAAAATCCTCAACAAAATTCTAGCAAATAGAATCCAACAACACATCAAAAAGATCATACATCATGATCAAGTAGGCTTTATCCCAGGGATGCAAGGATTCTTCAATATTCGTAAATCAATCAATGTAATACACCACATTAACAAATTGAAAAATAAAAATCACATGATTATCTCAATAGATGCAGAGAAAGCCTTTGACAAAATTCAACATCCATTTATGTTAAAAACCCTCCAAAAAGTAGGAATAGAAGGAACATACCTCAACATAATAAAAGCTATATATGACAAACCTAGAGCAAACATTATCCTCAATGGTGAAAAGCTGGAAGCTTTCCCCCTGAAATCAGGGACAAGACAAGGGTGCCCACTCTCACCACTTCTATTCAACATAGTTTTGGAAGTCTTGGCCACAGCAATCAGAGCAGATAAAGAAATCAAAGGAATCCAGATTGGAAAAGAAGAAGTAAAACTCTCTCTGTTTGCAGATGACATGATCCTCTATATTGAAAACCCTAAAGACTCTACGAGAAAATTACTAGAGCTAATCAGTGAATATAGCAAAGTTTCAGGATATAAAATCAACACACAGAAATCCCTGGCATTCCTATACACTAACAGTGAGAAATCAGAAAGAGAAATTAAGGAAACAATTCCATTCACCATCGAAACAAAAAGAATAAAATACTTAGGAGTATTTCTACCTAAAGAATCAAAAGACTTGTATATAGAAAATTATAGAACACTGAGGAAAGAAATCAAGGAGGACACAAACAGATGGAGAAATGTGCCGTGTTCGTGGATTGGAAGAATCAATATCGTGAAAATGAGTATACTACCTAAAGCAATCTATAGATTCAATGCAATTCCTATCAAGCTACCAGAGGTCTTTTTCAAAGAATTAGAATAAATAATTTCTCAATTTGTATGGAAATACAAAAAACCTCGTATAGTCAAAGCAATCTTGAGAAAGAAGAATGGAACTGGCGGAATCAACCTACCGGACTTTAGGCTATACTACAAATCCACAGTCATTAAGACAGTATGGTACTGGCACAAAGACAGAAACATAGATCCGTGGAACAGAATAGAAAGCCCAGAGATAAATCCACGCATCTATGGACACCTTATCTTTGACAAAGGAGGCAAGAATATACAATGGAGAAAAGACAACCTCTTTAACAAGTGGTGCTGGGAAAACTGGACAGCCACTTGCAAAAGAATGAAACTAGATCACTTTCTAACACCATACACAAAGATAAACTCAAAATGGATCAAAGATCTAAGCATAAGACCAGAAACTATAAAATTCCTAGAGGATAACATAGGCAAAACACTCTCTGCCATAACCCAAAGCGGGATACTCCATGACCCACCTCCCAGAATATTGGAAATAAAAACACGAATAAACAAATGGGACCTAATTAAAATTAAAAGCTTTTGCACAACAAAGGAAACTATAAGCAAGGTGAAAAGACAGCCTTCAGATTGGGAGAAAATAATAGCTAATGAAGCAACAGACAAACAATTAATCTCAAAAATATACAAACAACTCCTGCAGCTACATTCTAGAAAAATAAACAACCCAATTAAAAAGTGGGCCAAAGAACTTAACAGACATTTCTCCAAAGAAGATATAAAAATGGCTAACAAACACATGAAAAGATGCTCAACATCACTCATTATCAGAGAAATGCAAATCAAAACCACAATGAGGTACCACTTTACACCAGTCAGAATGGCTGCCATCCAAAAGTCTACAAGCAATAAATGCTGGAGAGGATGTGGAGAAAAGGGAACCCTCTTACACTGTTGGTGGGAATGCAAACTAGTACAGCCACTATGGAAAACAGTGTGGAGGTTCCTTAAAAAGCTGCAAATAGACCTGCCATATGACCCAGCAATCCCACTGCTGGGCATATACACCGAGGAAACCAGAACTGAAAGAGCCACGTGTACCCCAATGTTCATCGCTGCATTGTTTACAATAGCCAGGACATGGAAGCAACCTAGATGCCCATCAACTGACGAATGGATAAGAAAGCTGTGGTACATATACACAATGGAATATTACTCAGCATTAAAAAAAAATTCATTTGAAGCAATTCTACTCAGATGGACGAAACTGGAGCCCATTATCCAGAGTGAAGTAAGCCAGAAGCAAAAACAACAATACAGTATATTAACACATATATATGGAATTTAGAAAGACAGTAACGAGAACCCAACATGCGAGACAGCAAAAGGAACGCAGATGTATAGAATAGACTCGTGGACTTTGTGGATGAGGGTAAGGGTGGGATGATATGGGAGAAGGGCATTGAAGCATGTTAATTGTCATGTGTCTAATCAATCGCCAGCCCAGGATTGATGCTCAGGACTGGTGCAGCAAGATTTCCCCGGGGGGAGGGAGGAGGGAGGGGGGTCCCGGAGGGGAAGCATATGTAAACCCATGGTGATATCATGACAATGTATGGCAAAAACAATAAAAAAAAAATGAATCTCTTTTAATGCTGTAAAAGGTTGATGATGAAACGGTGAGAATAATTTGGAAGTATGCCACAAATGTCCTAAAATATAAATATTTGACCAAAGAAAATCAATTAAATAAATTGCAACCTATATGATGACATAGTATGCAGTCATTAAATTACTTATAGTTAATGACATGCAAAATACTCATAATATCAAGTAAAATGCTAAAAAAATTACATATTAAAAATAAAAAATTTAAAAATAGATACTGTACGGGATTTTCCTAGTAGTTCAGTAAGAATCTGCCTGCCAATGCAGGGGACATGGGTTAGATCCCTGGTTCCAGAAGACTCCGCATACCCTGGAGAAACCAAGCCCATGCACCACAGCTACTGAACTCATGCTCTAGAGCCCACAAGCTGCAACTACTGAACCTATATGCTGCAACTACTGAAGCCTGCATGCTCTAGAGTCTGCGCTCTGATACGAGAAGCCCGTGCACCATAACCATTTGACTGCCGCAAATAGAGAAAAGCCCACACAGCAGTGAAAACCCAGCACATCCAAAACTAAATAAATAAACAAATATTTTTTTAAAAATTTATTATCAGTAATTACTAGATGATAATGTAACCAAATATTTATCATTTAATGAAGGGATTTAGTTATGTTTACTTACAAAATATTATGGTTTTATATTCAGAAAAAAATCCCTAAGATTATAATCTTTAAAAAATAAATACAAGGGAAATAATAATTAGAACTCAGGTATCTAGCATATTTAGGCATTGCTTACTAAATGTATGTTATAGATTCTTGGATTTGATTCGCTGATGCTTTCATTTCCTCACTTGGAAAAAACATGATAATACCTAACTTAAAAGTCATTGGTATTAAAGTCATGAAATACACAGTTGGAAAAGAGAGGTGTTTAAAAAGTGACAGGTATTAAAGAACTATTTAAAAATTCTTAAAATGTTCAGATGATAAACAGAAATAAATCTTAGCATTTTACGTTAATCCTGGGTATTTTGACTATGAGTAGTGCTCACTAGGGAGGTTTCAGAAACTGGAGAGAAAGGTTAGGTCAAGTCTTCTAAAACAAGTTAAAAACTTTGGATTTCCAGAATTAGATAAAGATACCACACACACAAAAACAAAATCACAATCCAATATCACTGATAAACATAGATGTAAAAATACTCAACAAAATATTAGTAAACCAAATTCAACAATACAATAAAAGAATCATACAATATGATCAAGTGGGATTTATTCCAGGGATGCAAGGATGATTCAATATCCACAAGTCAGTCAATGTTGATACACCACATTAACATTTTGAAGAATAAAAATCATGATCATCTCAATTTGTAGAGAAAAAACTTTAGACAAAATTCAGCATCCACTTACGATTTAAAAAATCTTCAGCTAAGTGGTTATAGAAGGGACGAAGCTTGACATGACAAAAGTCACATATGTCAAACCCACAGCCAACATTATATTCAACACTGAAAAGGTGAAAGCACTTTCCCTAAGATCAGGAACAAAACAAGGATGCCCATTCTCACCACTTTATTCACATAGTATTGGAAGTCCTAGACACAGTGATCAGACAGGAAAAAGAAACAATAGAAATTCAAATTGGAAATAAAGAAGTAAAATTGTTGCTGCAGATGACATGACATTATATATAGGAAGTTCTAAAGATGCCATGAAAAAATTATTATAGTTAATAAAAGAATCAAGATACAAAAGATACAGGATAAAAAACTAATATACAAAAATCTGTTGCATTTTTATATATTAACAATGAACTATCAAAAATAGAAATTAGGAAAACAATTTGATACACAGTTTCATCAAAAAGAATAAAATGCTTAGGTCTAATCAAGGTGGTAAAAGTCCTGTACTCATAAAACTCTAAGAGAATAATGAAAGAAAGTGAAGACAACACAAATGAATTGAAAAATATATTGCACTCATCAATGGAAGAATTAGTTTGTTAAAATGACCATACTATCCAAGACAACCTACAGATTCAATGAAATCTTTATCAAAGTACCAATGGAATTTTTCACAGAACTGGAATGAATATTAATTTTGGAATAATACTGGAGTAATAAATTGGTGTAGCCACTCTGTAAAAAAGGGTTCCTTTACAAATAAAGACTGGAATGACCATACTATCCATCAAATCCACTTCTGGAAATTTATCCAAAGGAAACAAAAACACTAATTCAAAAAGATGTATTCATCCCTATGCCACTGTTTACAATATCCAAGACATGGAAGCAAGCTAAATAGCCACCAGTGAATAAGTAGATAAATAAAATGTGGTATATGTGTAATGGAATATTGGTCAGCCATAAAAAATAAATCTTGCCACTTATGACATCATAAAAGGCTCCAGAGGGTATTGTGCTAAGTGAAACAAGTCAGACAGAAAAATACAAGTACCGTATAATATTACTTATATGTGGAATATAAAAATTCAAACAAAAAAGAAACAGATTAATAGATGCAGAGAACCAATGGATGGTTGCCAGAGAGGGAGGGGTTAAGGGAAAAGAAGGGAATCGGTTAAGGGTATTAAGAGATACAAATCTCCTGTTACAAAAGAAATAAGCCACAGGATGTAATACATAGGAATAGATTTTAATAGCTTTGTATAGGGACATAGGGTTACTAAATCAATAGTGGTAATCATTTCATAATATGCAAATATAAATTAACTATGTAGTACATCTGAGAACAACATAATATTGTATATCAACCATGTTTCAATTTAAAAGTTTGGATTTAAATGCAAACAAATTAACGAATAATCTGATCACAGTTATTAAGGCAAATCTTGTGGTAGAATGGAGAACAGACTAGGGAGTGCGGGACTAGAGGTGAGGTGATGAGATATGCCTGTCGGACAATGCTTGCAAGACAACAGTTTGAGCTCGGCTTAGTGAAGACACTAAGGGGAAGCTGAGTTCTTAAGTCAGTATTATCCTTTTTATGGAAAACACAAATGTCCTCATCTATTAATTAAATTATATTTTTGTTTATTTTATTTTTGTTACACTAGGTCCTTGTTGGTCATCTATTTTAAATATAGCAGTGTGTACATGTGAATCCCAAGATTCCAATCTATCCCTTCCCTCCACGCTTCCCCTTTGGTAATGATAGTTCATTTTCTAAGTCTGTGAGTCTGCTTCTCTTTTGAAAATAAGTTCATTTGTATCATTTTTTCTTTAGATTCCACATATAAGCTATATTATTTCATGTTTAAAATATTAAACCAGACTTTCCTCCATTTTTTTCTCTCATTTTTTATGGAAGGGGATAGGAATGTGGCATTTCTTGTTTATACATAAAATACAGTCTCTTCTAAGAGAAGGTAGTTTTTTTAAAAAAAAATGATGTTTTTCCTTCTGGCTTACTTCACTCTGGATAATAGGCTCCAATTCGTCCTCAATAGAACTGATTCAAATGAATTCTTTTTAATGGCTGAGTAATAGTCCATTGTGTATATGTACCACAGCTTTCTTATCCATTCGTCTGTTGATGGACATCTAGGTTGCTTCCATGTCCTGGCTATTGTAAACAATGAGGCGATGAACATTGGGGTACACGTGTCTCTTTCAATTCTGGTTTCCTCGGTGTGTATGCCCAGAAGTGGGATTGCTGGGTCATATGGCAGTTCTATTTCCAGTTTTTTAAGGAATCTTCACACTGTTTTCCATAGTGGCTGCACTAGTTTGCATTCCCACTAACAGGAAAAACAAAAATACAGTATACTAACACATATATATGGAATTTAGAAAGATGGTAATGAGAACCCTGTATGCGAGACAGCAAAAGAAACGCAGATGTATAGAACAGTCTTTTGGACTGTATGGGAGAGGGCAAGGGTGGGATGATATGGGAGAACGGCGTTGAAACATGTTAATCATCATATGTGAAATCAATTGCCAGCCCAGGTTTGATACTCAGGGCTGGTGCACTGGGATGACCCAGAGAGAGGGAATCGGGAGAGGGGTGGGGGGGAGGTTCTGGAAGGGGAACACATGTATACCCATGGCAGATTCATGTCAATGTATGGTGAAACCAACACGATAATGTAAAGAAAATTAAAATAAATAAATAAATAAAATCCAAAAAAAATAAAGCAATGGATGAAGGTACAATGATGATTAATATGATAATGATACACTTGTGTGGAAAATTATAGTTTGCAGACTGCTTTTATAAACATTATTTTGATTTCTCATCAGTCTTGTGTGATGGGTAGAGTCATAACTGTGCTCTCATTTTAAATGTGAGTAATCTCAGATTTGGAAATTTTTAAATGACTTACGCAGTCTCATCCCACTAGTTAATAATATATCTAGAACTCAAAATTATGGATTCTGATATAATGTCCATTGCAGCTACACTATAGGTAAAACACACATTCACAGAATTAGTCATCCTGTTGCTATACAGAATGGATAAAAACATATGCTCAGATCACAACAAATACCATTCCCTCCTATAAATCATAGTATATGGCTGAGTTATCTATACGGATCAAATTCACTTTTAAAATTTAGTTCTTTTTCATTACCTGTAGGAAACTTCAATCTGTCAGAATGTAACTCACTCTATAAATAACAGTTGTTTACTTAAGACAGTAAATAACTCAAATGATAAATACTGAATTACATTCCTACTTTTTCCTCCAGACTGGATATAGAAAATGCCTGTGATATGCTAATGAAGTTAAATAGCATCATGAATGATTCTCAAGTGTCTGGGGGGAAGCCTACAATATTTTTAATACTGCTTTGAACATTTTCTCAGTAGAATTTCTTCTACTCAAAGTTACACATTTGTGAACCAAAAGCAACTTTATATTATCAACATCATTCCATACTTTTCTTATTCCCATTGAATAAATGTAAGAAAATTTGATAATAAAGAAATTAAGTTAGAAAATATGTACTATTCTGAAACCTTTCATACAGGTAGTCATAATCATAGAACTGATAGACCTAAATTTCTTTGAGTGTTTTTTCCTCATTTTGACTCTATTTGCCCATCTAAGAAATGTCTTAGTGGATTTCTTATTCAGAATATATTCAACAAGTGGGTTTACAAGAAATAGCAGGATATAAACTCCAATCTGGAAAAAATTAAGAGCAAACAAAAAAATTTGTTATTTTCTTTGTAATGAGTAACATGCTAATTTAAGGGCAAAATTGCCTTAAAGAGCAAATTTAACCCTTGTTGAAGTTGAATATAGTTTTCCTCTTTTAAAATTTTTATTTGATAATATTAAAACATGCTTGTTATAAAACAAAGCAATACGGTACAGAGATAGTAAAAAGCAAAGCTGACTATCTCACCTCCCTCTACTACATTACAAGATAAACAAAATTTGAAGGGCTTTGTCACCAGCAGATGTGCAAAAATAAATATACTAGGGAAAATTTTGAAGCTGGAAGAAAATGTTATATAGAATTTCAATTCTACTCATAGAAATGAATAGAACTAGAATGTTTAATATGTGGGTAAATATATGTTTTTCCTCATTATTTAATTTTTTTAAAAAATAAATGATTGATCAGACTTTATCAAAATTAACTTTTATGCATCAAAAGGCACTATGAAGAAAGTGAAACCATAACCTATACAATAGGAAAAAATTTGTAAATAATATATACAATGACTTTAGTATAAGTATTTTTTTGAAAAAACTATTGAAACTCAACAATAAAGAAAAAGAGCCCAATTTTAAGATAAGCAAAACAGACATTTGGAGAATAGACATTTCTCCCAAGAAGATAGGCAAATGGCCAATAATCACATGAAAATACACTCAACATCATTAGTCATTAGAGAAATGCAAATCAAAACAATAATGAAATACCATTTTACACTCATTAGGATGGCTTTAATCATAAAATTAAAAAGGAAATCAATGTTGGTAAGAGTGTGGAGAAATTAAAACCATTATTCATTGCTGTTGGAGATGGTAAAATGGTGTAGCCAATGTAGACAATGGTTTTGTAGTTCATCATAGAACTTTACCATATTACTTCAAAATTCCACTTCTAGGTATATAGCCAAGCAAAGTGAAAGCATACATTCTCACATACATACATACATACATATATGAGCCACCACTTCCCTGGTGGCTGAGACTGTAAAGCATCTGCCTACAATGTGGGAGACCTGGGTTTAATCCCTGGGTCGGGAAGATCTCCTGGAGAAGCAAATGGCAACCCACTCCAGTATTCTTGCCTAGAAAATCCCATGGACAGTGGAACCTGGTAGGCTACAGTCCATGGGGTCGCAAAGAGTCAGACACAACTGAGCAACTTTACTTTTACTTTGTATATATATATATATATATATATATATATATATATCATAGCAAAATAATTCATAAATGCACAAAAGTGGAAACAACCCAAATGCCCAACAACTGGTAGATTTTAAAATGTGGTATATCTATGCAATGAAATATTATTCAGTGACAAAAAGGAATAAATGTTAAAAACAACTCTTGTCCACTAGAATATAACAGATAAACAGGATACCTATACAACTATTCATACAATGGAATCATGCTCAAAAAGAATGGACTTGATACATGCTACAATATGGATGAACTTTGGAAACGTTATGTATTGCAAGAAACCAAACACAAAAAAGCTAAATATTATATGATTCCAATTATACAAAATATCCAGAATAGGCAAATCTATAGAGACAGAAAGATTAGTGGCTTCCATGTGACTGGCTAAAGGAACTGGGAGTGACTACTAACAGGTACAAGATTATTTGGGGGTAATGAAAATATTCTGGAAATAATAAATATGACAGTAGTTACACAACATTGTAAATTTGCTAAAAGTCACTGAGTTGTATACTTTAAAATGATACATTTTAGGTTACATGAATTTTATCTCAGTGAAAAGTTTTGCATGAATAAATAATTGCTTAAAGCAATAATAATAATATATTATGTGACTTATAAGTAGAAATAGGAGGGAGAAGAAAAGTATATTGTTGAATAGTTTCAAGTATGTTGTTGAATAGTTCTAACATAATATATGAAATATTAATAGAATAATATTAATTTTAAAAAGCTATAACTTAGACATTCATATTATAAGCCATAGAGCAATCAATAAAAAATAAAACAAGTTATAAACAATAAATCAAGAGTGCAGACAAAATGCTCAACTAATGCAAAAGAAGGCAAGAAAAAAATATATGGCATTAAAGATCAGATGGAAAAAGAGAAAACAGTATGATGACAGATTTAAATTCAATAATATTGATAACATTAAACATAAGTATTATAAATATTATAATTAAAAGGCAGAGATTGACAGAATAGACAAACCAACCAAGACTAAGCTATATATTGTCCATAAGAAGACGGTTTAATACAAAGTTACAAATGGAATTGACATAAAAGTATGAATAAGATATAGGTTACTAATACTAATGATAATAAAGCAAGTGCAAATTTATTAGTATCAGATAAATTTAGGACATTGAATACCACATTGCTACTTACCTTGAATATTACCAGAAATACAGAGCAGTATTTCATAATGGTAAATGAGTACTGAAGAGCTGATTCTTTCAAACTGTGGTGCCAGAGAAGACTCTTGAGAGTCCCTTGGACTGCAAGGAGATCAAACCAGTCAATCTTAAAGGAAATCAACCCTCAATATTCATCGGAAGGTCTAATGCTGAAGCTGAAGCTCCAATACGTTGGTCGCCTAATGAGAAGAGCCTACTCATTGGAAAAGACCCTGATGCTGGGAAAAATCGATGCCAAAAGGAGAAGGGGATAGCAGAGGATGAGATGGTTAGATAGCATCATTGACTCAATGGACATGAATCTGAGCAATCTCTGGGAGGTAGTGGAGGACAGAGGAGCTCGGCGTGCTACAGTCTAAAGAATCTCAAAGAGTTGGAGGTGACTTAGCAACTGAACAACAACAAAAGGGAAAGTTCATTGAAAGAACATAATGATACTACATGTGCTTGAATCTAATAACAAAGCTTTAAAATTCATTCTATACATTGTTTTTACTAGTGTCCCTCAGTATTATTTAATCTTGTCATTTGAAAAATATAATTCTATTTCTTCTTATCAAATATTTATGATTGTTTCATTTTCCTATTTTATATTCATAAGTTCCTTTAAAATGTGTGATATTCAAACAACTGATTTATTTTTCTGGATGTATATTTCTGTTTCAATTTTTTATTTTATAATGGAGTATAATTGATTTACAATGTTGTGTTAGTGTCTGCTGTACAGCAAAGTGACTCAGTTATTTGCTGTGCTGTACTAAGTCACTCACATATACACGTATCTATTCTTTTTCAGTTTCTTTTCCCATATAGGTTATTAGAGAGTTTCAAATAGAGTTCCCTGTGCTCTATAATAGGTCCTTTTTGATTATCTGTTTTAGATATAGTAATATATGTATATGTTAATCTCAACTTCCTAATTTATTTCCCTCCATCTTTCTCCATAAATTAGTTTTCTAAGTCTGTGAATACATTTCTGCTTTGTAAATAAGTTCATTTGTTTCATATTTTAGATTCCTCATTTAAGTGATATCACATGATATTTCTCTTTCTCTGTCTGATTTGCTTCACTTAGTATGATAATCTCTAGGTCACTCCATGTTGCTGCAATTGGAATTATTTCATTATTTTTAATGGCTGAGTATTCCATTGTATCCATGTACCAGATCTTCTTTATCTCTTCAACTATCCATGGACAAGAATGATTCCTTATCTTGGCTATCATAAATAGTGCAGTAGTGAACTTGGGGTGCATGTATCTTTTCAAATTATGGTTTTCTCCAGATATATGCCGAGGCGTAGGATTGCAGGATCATATAGTAGCTCTATTTCTACTTTTTTTTTTTTTTTAAAGAAACCTCTATACTGTTCTCCATTGTGGTGGTACCAATTTACATTCCCACAAACTGTAGGAGAGTGTTCTTTCTTCCATACCCTCTCCCAGCATTTATTGTTTGTAGACTTTTTGATGATGGTCATTCTGACCAGTGTGAGGTGATACCTCATTGTAGATTTGATTTGCATTTCTGTAATAATTAGTGATGCTGAGCATCTTTTCATGTATCTTTGGCCATCTGTATGTCTTCTCTGGAGAAATGTGTTTTGATCTTTGCCCATTTTTTGATTGGGTTATTGTTTTGTTTTATATTGAGCTGCATGAGCTGTTTGTAAATTTTGGACATTAATTCCTTGTTGATTGTATCATTTGCAAACACTTTCTCCAGTTCTATGGGTTGCTTTTTTATTTATGGTTTTTCTTGCCATGCAGAAGATTTGGGTTTAACTAGGTCCCATTTATTTAGTTTTGGGTTTGTTTCCATTACTCTAGGAGGTGGATCCAAAAAGGTATTGCTGCAATTTGTGTCAAAGAATGTTCTGTTTATATTTTCTTCTAAGAGTTTTGTAGTATCTGTTCTTACATTTTGTCTTTAATCCATTTTGAGTTTATTTTTATGTAATGATGTTAGAGAATGTTCTAATCTCATTCTTTTACATTGGCTGTCTAGTTTTCCCAACACAATTATTGAAGGGTCAGTCTTTTCTCCTTTATATATTCTTGCCTCCTCTGTTGTAGATTAATTGGCCATAGGTGTGTGGGTTTAATTGGGGGCTTTCTATCCTGTGCCACAAATCTTTGTGTCTGTCTATGTGCCAGTATCATGCTTTTTTGATGCTATAGCTTTATAGTATAGTCTGAAATCAAGGAGCTTTATTCCTCCTCCATTTTTCTTTCTCAAGATTGCTTTGACTATTCAGTCTTTTGTGTTTCCATACATATTTTGAAGTTTTTGCTTTATACCTGCAAAAATACCATTGGTAATTTGATAGGGATTGCATTGAATCTGTAGATTGCCTTATGCATTATAGACATTTTAATGATATTGATTCTTCCAGTCTAAGAACATGGCATATATTTCCATCTATTTGTGTCATCTTTGATTTATTTCATCAACATCTTATAGTTTTTGGAGTACAGGTCTTTTACCTCCTTAGGTAGAAATATTTTCCTAGGTACTTTATTCTTTTTGATGCATTGGTAAATGGGAATTTTTTCTTAATTTATTTTTCTGATCTTTTGTCATTAGGGTACAGAAATGCAGAAGATTTTTATGTATTAATTTTGTATCCTCTGACTTTACTGAATGTATCGCAGAGCTCTAATAGTTTTCTGGAAGCATCTTTAGTAATTTCTTTGTGCCATATCAAATCATCTGCAAGCAGTGATAGTTTTAATTCCTCTTGTTCAGTTGGAATTCTTTTTATTTCTTTTTATTCTCTGATTTCCATGGCTAGGACTTCCAAAACTATGTTCATTAAATGTGAAGAGAGTAGTCATCCTTTTCTTTGTTACTGATCTTCCAGGAAACACTTTTGGCTTTTCATCATCCAATATGATATTAGCTGTAGGTCTTTCATATATGATCTTTATTATGTTGATGTAGGTTCCCTCTATGCCCACTTTCTGGGGAGTTTTTTTTTTATCATAAATGGATGTTGAATTTTATAAGGAGTTTTCTCTGAATCTATTGAGATGATCATATGGATTTTATTCTTCAGTTTATTAATGTAGTCTATCAATATTATCCATACTGATTGATTTATGGATATTGGAAAATCTTTGCATTCATGGAATAAATATCACTTGACCATGGTACATGGTCATTTTAATATATTTTTGGATTTAGTTTGCTAGTATTTTGTTGAAGATTTATGTGTCTATGTTTAATAATATAGGCCTGTAATTTTCTTTTATTGTGGTATGTTTGTCTGTTATAGTATCAGAGTGATGATGGCCTCATACAATGAGTTTGGAAGTGTTTCTTCCTCTGCAATTTTTTGAAATAGTTTCAGAAGGATAGGTGTTAACTCTCCTCTAAATGTCAAACATATGGTTTAAAATGTTAAATACCTTATGAATTCCTTTGTTTTGATTAAACTAACAAAAGTAGTAAGATATGATAAATGAACCCTTTGCCCAAACAACTACTAATCATTAAAATTACCAGGAAATAAGAAAATATTCTTTCAGTTACTTTTTGTCTTGAACTAAGTCATCTCGAAGTTCCTTTTTAAAAAAAAAATGACACAACTGAGTGTGCACACAGACAAACACACACACACACAATCAACAAAAAGAAAACTATGCTTATCTTAATATATAGCCCAATGTGTTTCAAATACATGTAAATTCATGTTACCATCACTTAGATCAAGATACAGACTATTTCTATAATGTCAAAAGGTTCCCTGGTAAACCCATGATAGTCAATAAACCTTCCCAAAGTTGACTGCTATTCTTTCTTCTTTGATTATTTTTTTTCAGATTTTGAATTTTATAAAAGTGAACTTATACACTAAAAAAAAAAGACATTGTTAATAACCTTGCTGTGGCAATTATTTTCCATTAAATATGTGTTATCAATCATCTTATTGTACACATGAAACTAACCCACTGTTATATGTTGTATTTTGATAAGCTGAAAAAAATTTTAAATGCATTGGTAAACTTTTTTTTTCTTTGCATTGAGCATGTAGTATGAAATTGATATTAAAATAAAGCCAGCTTTATTTCTAAAAAAAAATTACATATCTTTTATAAACTCAATATACAAATAGTTGGGCTATGAGATAAGGGTAGTGTAGGTCAAGATAGCAGTTTACAGAGGAAAAAAAAAAACATAGTACATATTTTTGTGAACTATTTAATAGATAGGCTTTTCCTCTGAAACTATTGTTTTTCTTTCTAAATTGAACATATCTTTCTGGATAATATTATAAAATATGACAAATAAATACTTTTTAATATTGAGAAAGGATAAGAAATTAGTATGCTGTTTGTATTTATTAAGGGAATATTCCAAACTTTCTATTACAGAGATTGGATTCCTATCATTTAAGAGAGAAGCTTCATTTTAATTTACTACATGAAGAAATAATTATCAAAATGCATAGCAATCTTAATTTTATTCCTACAAGTTCCCACACTAAATTTCTACTGGGAAGTTATGAGGCATTATATTTTTACCTTCAGTATTATCTCACAACAAAACAGTTTCTTTCAGAATGATAAGAGCCCAAATATGTAAAACATAAGATACAAAAACTCAGTCAACATTAGTATACAGATTAAGTTGACTTTATAATGTAATGGAACCTTTTGTTTATATTGAAATAAAATAGAATTTGACATTTTAATTGTGTTAGAAACCTTTTCTGTTAAGATTATGACTCATTAATGTTAAACCCAAAAGTAACTGGATCCCAAATTAAAAGTTGGAGGTAGGAATGGGGAAGAATTAATATCATACTCTAAAATATTACTGACTACCATACCATGAACTGTATGAAAAGCCAAAAAGATAGGACACTGAAAGATGAACTCCCCAATTTGGAAGGTGCCCAGTATGCTACTGGAGATAAGTGGAGAAATAACTATAGAAAGAATGAAAAGATGGAGCCAAAGCAAAAACAACACCCAATTGTGGATGTGACTAGTGATGGAGGTAAAGTCTGATGGTGTACAGAACAGTATTGCACAGGAATCTGGAATGTTAGGTCCATGAATCAAGATAAATTGGAAGTGATCAAACAGGCAGCATTTTAGGAATCAGTGAACTAAAAGAGACAAGCATGGGTGAATTTAACTCAGATGACCATTATATCTACTACTGTGGGCAGGAATCCCTTAAAAGAAATAGAATAGCCCTCATAGTCAACAAAAGAGTCCAAAATACAATACCTGGATGCAGTCTCAAAAATGACAGAATGATCTCTGTTCATTTCCAAGGCAAAACATTCAATATCATGTTAATCCAAGTCTGTGCCCCATCCGGTAATGCTGAAGAAGCTGAAGTTGAATGGTTCTATGAAGACCTAGAAGACCTTCTAGAACTAACACCCAAAAGAGATGTTCTTTTCATTATAAGTACTGGAATGAAAAAGGAGGAAGTCAAGAGATACGTGGAGTAACAGGCAAACTTGGTCTTGAAGCATAAAATGATGCAGGTCAAAGGCTAACAGAGTTTTGTCAAGAGAACACACTGGTCATAGCAAACACCCTCTTCCAAAAACACAAGAGAAGACACTAGACATGGACATCAACAGATGGTCAATACCAAAATCAAACTGATTATATTCTTTGCAGCCAAAGATGGAGAAGCTCTATAGAGTCAGCAAAAACAAGACTGGGAGTAGACTGTGGCTCAGATCATGAACTCCTTATTGCCAAATTCAGACTTTAATTGAAGAAAGTAGGGAAAACCACTGAACATTCAGGTATGACCTAAATAAAATCCCTTACAGTTATACAGAGGAAGTGACAAACAGATTCAAGGGAGTAAATCTGATAGAGCACTTGAAGAACTATGGAAGGAGGTTCATGACATTGTACAGGAGGCAGTTAACAAGACCATCCCCAAGAAAAAGAAATGCAAAAAACGCAAAATGGTTGTCTGAGGAGGACTTACAAGGAGCCAAGAAAAGAAGAGAAGCTAAAGGCAAAGGAGAGAAGAAAAGATATTCTCATTTGAATGCAGAGTTCCAAAGAATAGCTGGGAGAGATAAGAAAGCCTTCCTCAGTGATCAGTGCAAAGAAATAAAGGAAACAATAGATTGGGAAAAACTAGAAATCTCTTCAAGAAAACTAGAAATACCAAGGGAATATTTCATGCAAAAATGGGCACAATAAAGGACAGAAATGGTATGGACCTAAAAGAAGCAAAAGATATTAAGAAGAGGTGGAAGCAATACACAGAAGAACTATACAAAAACAATCTTCACAACCCAGATAACCATGATGATGTGATCACTCACCTAGAGCCAGACATCCTAGAATGTGAAGTCAAGTGGGCCTTAGGAAGCATCACTATGAATGAAGCTAGTGGAGGTGGTGGAATTCCAATTGAGCTATTTCAAATCCTAAAAGATGATGCTGTGAAAGGGCTGCACTCAATATGTCAGCAAATTTGGAAAACTCAGCAATGGCCACAGGACTGGAAAAGGTCAGTTTTCATTCCTATCCCAAAGAAAGGCAGTTCCAAAGAATGTTCAAACTACTGTACAATTGTACTCATCTCACACTAGTAGAGCAATGCTCAAAATTCTCCAAGCCAGGCTTCAACAGTATGTGAACTGTGAACTTCCAGATTTTCAAGGGGATTTAGAAAAGGCAGAAGAACCAGAGATCAAATTGCCAACAACCACTGGATTATCAAAAAAACAAGAGAGTTGCAGAAAAACATCTACTTCTGCTTTATTGACTATGCCAAAGTTTTTGATTGTGTGGATCACAATACACTGTGGGAAATTCTGAAAAAGATGGGACTACCAGACCACCTGAGCTGCCTCCTGAGAAATCTGTATGCAGATCAGGAAGCAACTGTTAGAACTGGACATGGAACAACAGACTGGTTCTGAATAGGAAAAGGAGTATGTCAAGGCTGTATATTGTCACTCTGCTTATTTAACTTATATGCAGAGTACATCATGCAAAATGCTGGGCTGAATGAAGCACAAGCTGGAATTAAGATTGCTGGGAGAAATATTAGTAACTTCAGATATTCAGATGACACGACCCCTATAGGAGAAATCGAAGAAGAACTAAAGAGCCTCTTGAGGAAAGAGAAAGAGGAGAGTGAAAAAGTTGGCTTAAAACTCAACATTCAGAAAACTAAAATCATTGCATCTGGTCCCATCACTTCACGACAAATAGATGGGGAAACAATGGAAACAGTGAGAGACTTTATTTTGGGCAGCTCCAAAATCACTGCAGATGGTGACTTGCAGCCATGAAATTAAAAGATGCTTACTCCTTGGAAGGAATGTTATGACCAATATAGACATCATATTAAAAAGCAGAGACATTACTTTGTCAACAAAGGTTGGTCTATTTTTGGAAAAATCTATTTTATGATTTTTCCAGTAGTCATGTATGGATATGAGAGTTGGACTATAAAGAAAGCTGAGCACTGAAGAATTGATGGTTTTGAACTGTGGTGTTGGGGAAGACTCTTGAGACTCCCTTGGACTTCAAGGAGATCCAATCAGTCAATCCTAAAGGAGATCAGTCCTGAGTATTCATTGGAAGGACTGATGCTGAAGCTGAAACGCCAATGTTTTGGCCACCTGATGCGAAGAAGTGACTCATTGGTAAAGACCCTGATACTGAGAAAAATTGAAGGCTGGAGGAGAAGGGGCTGACAGAGGATGAGATGGTTGGATGGCATCACCAACTCGATGGACA
Organism: Antilocapra americana; assembly: GCA_007570785.1. NCBI lineage: Eukaryota > Metazoa > Chordata > Mammalia > Artiodactyla > Antilocapridae > Antilocapra > Antilocapra americana. The sequence goes on from ML664159.1 coordinate 826,565, forward strand.
TGTATTTGAGTAAGCTCCAGAAGTTGGTGATGGACAGGGAAGCCTGGTGTTCTGCCGTCCTTGAGGTTGCAGAGTCGGACAGAACTGAGTGACTGAACTGAAGTGAAGTGAAAATTGTTACTATATAATTATCTGTTTTATTGGTTTGAACAACAGTTAATTCCCAGGTTTAAATAGCATGATGAAATAGAGTATTTTTTCTCAGAGAGATAGTTAAACTCCATGTTATGATGCTTCTAATTTAATCATTGATCAAAATCAAATTTAGTGAAGTATGGGAACTATATTCTATATATTGCAGGAAACCACCATAATAGATCAACTGTCTCTATACTAGTAGAACTCATTCCCATCAATTCAGAAGAAACCTTCAGTTTTCATGTTTCTACCATATAAACGTTTCTACCTTCCATAAAATGAAGTAAAACAGAAAGCATAGCATTTGATATTGCAGCTGCTGGGAAAATATGGAAAAGTAAACCAGTTCTATAGGTCAGGACTGTAGGCAATGATATTAAGACACAAGTAATTAAGACAAGGGTAAGAAACAAAAATTTTTTTCCAGCTTCTATCTTACAATATCCATGTGTCTGGAGGAATGTAGAAAGGGGAGAAGGAGAGATTTACCCATTATATTTTTCTCCTATAGCCTTGGACTCTTAAAGATTAATGATGCTCCTTTAAAATCAACATTGATAGGAATTTTAGAGCTGATTTGCTCAGAGAGTTTGCCAGAATCAAGCTATCCTCCTCCCACATAAAGCTAGTAGGTTGAATGGGGTGCCAGTTGGCAAATCAGGATAAGAGGTTTAGTGTCTGGAGACCACTTGAAGGAGGGTGTTCTGGTCATAACCAGAGCCAGTAGAATAATTCTGGAACCTCTAAGAGTGAGCGTCATCAATGTGAGAATGATTGAGGGGGAAAAATCAGATGAGTTTTAGATAATTACCATGAACTATCGGAAACTTAAGTCTTGATTTCATAGGTTAGCCAATGTGAATTCAAGGGCAGGTCAGGATGTAAAGATTTGGAGTCAAAATACATATTTAGAGGCTAAAACCATACTCTCTAAAAATTTTCCATATTATTTTGTTATTTACTCTTTAATCAATAAGCATTTAAGACATGCCTTTTGTATGAAACACAGAAATTTAGAGTTCAAAAGAAATTTCAACATCTTTCTTTAAGAAATGTATGATTATCCCAGATGTAGAAGAGCAATCTTTCAGATTAGTGGTAATCTAAGTTGATTATATTTTCACGTATCTACAATTAGGTTTGATTTAACTGAGTAGTGCTAGAAAGATTGTGTTAGGTACAATAGAAGAATCAATTAATAACAGTCTAGTTAATTTTATGGTTCAGATTCCATAGGTATTTACTCCATTAGGTTTTTGTCTCAGTAACTCCCAGATAATTTTTGGAAAAGAAGTGTTGTTTAAACTACTCACATTGATCCATTTGTCACATTGAAATAATCCCCAAGACTTACTCTTACCTGATTTAATTTTCTGATTATCTATCCCATCACTACTCACCTACATTATCTATCTTACCCTTTCATATCTTCACTCTATAAATTCCTCTTCACTTTTTTTAGGATAATTCAAAGTAATTTCTCAGCCTGAAGGTTAGGTAAAATATTTGAAGAACGTAATCAATAAAATGTGTTGTATGATAGAACAATAGAGATATTATAAGAAATATTATTTGTATGAATAAAGTTGAGAGTTAACACACTGGTAAAAGTTATTAAACTATTAGCAATTAATAATACCACTCAAATTTCTAAGAAATAGTCAATATCTCTTCCTTAAACTATACTTCATATTATCTTTAAAATATGACTGAAGCTGAATTTAATCTTTTTGCCTCAGTACATTTTAATTTATTATAGTAATTTCTTGGGATATTTGTCTTATTATTATTATTTTTTTGCTTCAACTGGGTTTTTAACTCTAAAGTTTTTTTGAAGTATTGTTGATTTACAATGTTGTGTTAATTTCAGATTTACAGCAAAGTGACTCAGTTATATATAATATATATTGCCGGTTAGGTATTTTAAATTCAATGACCGTTATGGTGGTTAGAACACATTTGTTTAGTTATTTATTTTTGTTGCCTGGACAGGGACTTGAACCCTGGACCCTCAGATTAAAAGTCTGATGTTCTACCAGCTGAGCTACCCAGGCTCTATTTTATATATAGCAGTATGTATATGTTAATTCCAAACTCCTTGTTTGTCCCTTCCCTCCCCCTTTTCCTTTTCGTAACCTTAAGTGTGTTTTCTCTGTCTGTGGTTCTTTTTCTGTTTTGTATATAGGTTCATTTGTATCATTTTTCTAGATTCTACATATAAGCAATATCATATGATATTTGTCTTTGTCTGGTTTACTCCACTTAGTATGATAATCTAAGTCCACCCATGTTACTACAAATACATTATTTCCATTCATTTTTATGGCTGAGTAATATTTCAATATATATACTCAGTTTCTTTATCCATTCATCTGTTGTCGTCTAGGTTGCTTCCATGTCTTAGCTACTGTGAATAGTGCTTCAGTAAACATTGGGTTAACATGTACGTTTTCAAATTATGGTTTTCTCTAGATACATGCCCAGGAGTGGAATTGCAGGATCATATTGTAGTTCTAGTTTCAATTTTTTAAGGAACCTCCATGCTGTTCTCCATAATGGCTATACCAATTTATAGTCTCACCAACAGGGTATCATTTATACCAAGAGACAAATAAAAAATGAAAGCATGATGATCCAAAATCTATGGTACACAGCAAAAGCAGTTCTAAGAGGGAAAGAAGTTTATAGCAGTAAAATTCTACCTCAGAACACAAAAAGAATCTCAATTAAACAGCTTAAACTCATACCTAAAGGAATTAGAGTAAAAGGAACAAACAAAACCCAAACTTGGTAGAAGGAAAGAAATCACAAAGATCAGAGCAGAAATTGATGGAGATGAAGAAAACAAAATGAACAAAACCAAAAGCTGGTTCTTTAAAAAGTAAGCAAAATTGATATACCTTAACCAGATTCATCAAGGAAAAAAGAGGGTCCAAATCAATAAAATTATAAATGATAAAGGAGAAGTTACAACTGACACCACAGAAATACAAAGGACCATAAGAGACAACTACAAGCAACTGTATGCCAATAAAATTAACAACTCTCTTTCCAAGAAATGGATAAATTCTTAGTAAGTTGGAAGCAGAAAGAAATAGAAAATATGATCAGACCAGTTACAAATACTGAAACTGAATCTGTCATTTAAAAATTCCCAACAAACAAAAGTCTGGGACCACATGGCTTCACAGGTAAATTCTATCCAACATTTAAAGAAGAGTTATTCTCTATTCTTCTGAAACTATTTGAAAAAATTGCAGAGGAAGGAATACTTCCAAACTCATTCTATGAGGCCACCATCATGCTGGTACCAAAACTAAATAAATAAACTACAAAGGAAAAAACTTATAGGCCAATATCACTGATAAGTATAGGCACAAAAATCCTCCACAAAATACAAGCAGACCTAATCCAACAATACATTAAAAGGATCATACACCATGATCAAGTGGTATTTATCCCAGGAATACAAGGATTTTTCAATATCCATAAATCAATCAATATAACACAGCACATTAACAAAGAATAAAAACCATATGATCACCTCCATAGATTCCAAAGAAGCTTTTGATAAAATCTAACATCCATTTATGACAAAAACTCTCCAGAACAAGGAACCTACCTGAACATACTAAAAGCCATATATGGCAAAAGTGTATGTTAGTCATTCAGTCGTGTCTGACTCTTTGCAACCCCATGGACTGTAGCTCTCCAGACTCCTCTGTCCATGGAACTCTCTAGGCAAGAGTACTGGAGTGGGTCGCCATTCCCTTCTCCAGGGTATCAAACCTCAGTCTCCTGGATTCCAGGCAGGTTCTTTACCATCTGAGCCACCAGGGAAGACCTCATGGCTTATATCATGCTGAACAGTGGAAAGCCGAAAGTATTTCCTGTAAGATCAGGAACAAGACCTTCCAGGTGGAATCAGTCAACCTCACTATCACCTGTGCTCTTTTTATTTCAGCTGTAGAGTGTATTGAAAGTACTCTTCAAACTTAAATGTACTTACACATCACTTGAGTGTCTTGTTAAAATGCAGATTCTGATTTAGTAGGTTTGGTGTGAGATCTAAGATTCAAGACTTAGATGATATTCCCAAGTGCATCACACTTTGAGTAGAAAGATATCATAGTATTCACTGCATTGTGCTTAGATATTTTGTTTATATGAGTTTCATCCAATAGACTACGGTGTTGGAGTATCATTGCTGCCCACACATGCTTATTGAACAACTGTGTGTGTTAGTTGCTCAGTTGTGCACAACTCTATGTGACCCCATGGACTATAGCCCACCAGGCTCCTCTGTCCATGAAGTTTTCCAGGCAAGAGTACTGGAGTTGGTAGCCACTCTCTACTCCAGGAGATCTTCCTGACCCAGGAATGGAACTCAGATCTCCTGCATTGCTGGCAGATTCTTTACCATCTGAGCCACCAGGGAAGCCCCTTTGTTCAAATAAATGACTAAAACTTGACCTGACATAAAATTCATCATCAAGGCAGTACTCTCAGTTTTTCTCAACCTTCAAGCCTTCTAAAATTAATACCAAATTTCTCCTTTGTGAACAGAGATAGTGATTCCCATAATTTAGTCCCACAGTGCTTCCTCACTAAAAAATCTTCCACAGGAAAATTGCTTTCGGGATACAAACATAAACAAAAGGTGGTAAAACGCATTATCCAGAACTTAAAACTTTGAGGCCTTTCAGAAACATTTATGGAGCTTTTAAAATTTCTAAGGTTAATATTTAAAATTGGACTTTTAAACTCATTTTTTATTTTTGCTTAAAAAATTGCCACCAAGTGACTTAAAACAGCAGCCATATATTAGCTTACACTTCTGTGGGTTAGAAACCTAAGCATAACATGGCTCAATTTTCTGTTAAAAGCTTAAAAACTGAAATCAAGATCAACTGGGCTGGCTTCCCCTCTGGAAGCTCTGAGGAAGAATCTGTTTCCAAGTTCATCAGGTTTGTTTGTAAAATTCATTTCCTTGCAATTATAGAACTAAGGACGCTGTTTCCTTGTTGGCTGTAAGCTGGAGACTCCTCTCAGCTCCTAGAGATCACCTCCTCCATCCTCAAGCCAGTAATAATAGATAGAATCATTTCCAGTCTTCAAAATACTGGCCTCTTCCATCTCTAACATCTAGACTCAGATTTAAAGGGTTGGTGTGACTCAAGCGGGCTCATTCAGATAATCTTAAAGTTAGCTGATTTGGGACTTTATTTACATTTGCAAAATCACTTAACACCTTGATTAGTGTTTGAGTGAATAAATGAGAGAAAGAATGTGTCCACCCAGGGCCAGCATTTAGGGATCATTTGAGAATTTCTCCCTACCACAGCTTCCAGATGAAAGCCTGGAGAAACTCATTTACCTCTCTTCCTAGATTCCATGGAAATAAAAAAATTAAGGTGTACCACTGATGTTGAATCCATAGCAACACTGAAAATGGGAAGGGGTAAAATTAATGCACTCATCATTGGGACAAAGTTCTGAAGATCACACATAAAGATTGAAGATTGAATTGAGAAGAAAAGGCCACTCAGGGCACTCAGGATGCCTGCAGCTGAGGGGAAAGCCTGCAATGTCCAGGTCAACAGGCTTAGCGGGGGAATGTGCTATGGGCTGTGTACTGTTTATCAGGGGTCCCCAGCCTCTGTGATCTGATGCCTGATGATCTCAGGTGGAGCTGATGTAATAATAATAATAGAAATAAAGTGCACAATAAATCTAATGCACTTGAATCATTTCAACCACCCCTGCCCAGGTCCATAAAAATTTTTTCTTCTTTGAACCTGGTCCCAGGAACCAAAAAGTTTGGGGACCACTGTTGTGTATGGAATAGCCAGACTGGGTGGTCCTACCTCATTTGCATACCCCCACCTTGATACACTCTTGAGAGTCCCTTGAACTGCAAGGAAATCCAACCAGTCCATCCTAAAGGAAATCAGTCCTAGGTGTTCATTGGTAGGACTGATGTTGAAGCTGAAACTCCAGTACTTTGGCCACCTCATGCGAAGAGCTGATTCATTTGAAAAGACCCTGATGCTGGGAAAGATTGAGGGCAGGAGGAGAAGGGGACAACAGAGGATAAGATGGTTGGATGGCATCACCGACTCAATGGACATGGGTTTGGGTAGACCCCGGGAGTTGGTGATGGACAGGGAGGCCTAGCTTGCTGTGGTTCATGGGTTGCAACGAGTCAGACATGACTAAGCAACTGAACTAAACTGAATCATGACACAGTTTTAATAATAGAAACTGTATATTTCAGTGTTTATTTTGGTAGAGCCATCAAGACAATGGAAAAAAAAAGGTTAAAAATGTAATATCTCATAGGGGAATGGGATTGAAGCTAGGATGATTAACTTCTTTCTGTACTTTTTGTGTTCTTTTTAGATATTTTCTGTGAATAATACAACTTTATTGTAAAAATAAATGTATTAGTTTCTTATCTTTTGATTTATAAGAATTCTCTATATAGTCTATATACTAATCCTTCAATTTTATGTATTGTTTTTGCTGTTTGAGACTTTTCCAGTTTACAATGACTTTTCACATATAGAAGTTAATTATAGTGTTGTCTGGTTTACCAGTTACTTCTTTTATAGTCAGTGATTTTTTAATAAAATTAAAATGTCAGGAATCATTGACTTGGAAGCAACAGAAGACAACTTACATTGCCATAAAAATACAAATAAAAATTGTGTCATAATTGCAAGAGCCTTTTAGTAATGATATCTTCTGGTTCAGCTTGATTCAGGAGCAAATAACCATCAGAATTCTTCTCTCTATTCAGACTCATGAGAGTTGACTCTGTTCTTAATTCTCACACACCAGAAAATAGGCACACCTTAGACTCATCTGGATCATCATAAGATAACTGCACTCCAGATCCATACTGTCTTAATATCAAGTCTGCAGGAAATAGAGAAAACTTTTCTTTCCCCAAAGTCCAAATACTAGCTCATGATTTTTCAGCTATCTTTTGCATACAAGCCTATAATGAACCCATTATTATGGACAAAATGAGGCATGCTGACCGACTCAGATCAATCTGAGTTCCCTCGTGCATCTGGAAATCTAGTCAATCGTTGAAAAGCACATGGGCTCAGAGTAGAGAAATAAGGGTAAGATTACCAAAAAATACTAACCTTGTGGGGCTAGGTGGCCCCAAAACCAATTAATGTCCAGATAATAATTACTTTTCATTTCAGAAGTGATGCTGATAAATGATTGCTACTAGATTTAAGGATAGAAATACTGGCCTTTCCATCTAATATATGATAATTATCTACTTTCTCTAAATTATGGTGCTACATATTTAAAATGGAAATGATAATATTTTTTAAGGTTATTGTGGATCAGAGAAATTTTATGTAAACAGCTTGACCCATGCTTGATAAACATAATACCATAACTGCTATTAATGTTTGAGTGTTAATTGAAAGCTATGTGCCTCCTTTTCTAGAGGCAGTCACATGTGAAGTTGCCTCTCTGCTTATGCTATTAGTCCTTTGTTAACTGGACATCAGTTAAAGGAGATGAAGCCGGAGTGTAACACTCATGCCTGCCTCACTAAAATCTAGTCCAGGTTGATCTGTTCTGTTGATTGATGAAGAGAAGCCACACAGATGCAGATGCTCCTTCTCAAAAGCTTGACTGTTCTATTTTAATCTGTTAACCTCAAGTTCTACCTTTTTACTTAAAAAATGTACATTTAAGCAAGTTAATTAGCCTTTCAGTGGTTTCCTCATCTATAAAATGGACAATAATATCACCTAAGATAATAAAAGCTAGATTATGTGCTAGCACTTAGGCAAAATAGGGACTTGCAAACACAAATTCCTCCCTACTCCCCCCTTCCCTGCACTAACTGCAGGGTCTTTCTAGTCTTCCACATTTCTTTCATCTTCTTCCTAAGTCAACATATACCAACAAAAGCATACATCCTTTCAAGGAAACATTTGTTCTTAGGATTTTTCTAATAAAATGTATTCCCAAGAAAAACCATCAGCCAAGGAGCAGTTAAGGGTGAGAGCACAGTACTTCCCTTTACTGTAAGAACAATACAATATGGCAGGGAGTCATATTTTTAATTTATTCTGCTTTGGCTTGTTTGTGGTCAGTTTTGAACTCTTGCTTACACTTAGGGAAATTCCACTTACAACACTTAGACTGAGAGGGAGAGATTTTCAGAGCAATTAAGAAGCAGATGCACTTAATATAAATGTCTGGGGCCTTTTAAAATAACCCAGTATTTGCTGTTTGAGAAAGGCTATCACAAAAAAAGTTCTACTGTTAATGTTCCATGAGAATACATTATATTACTATTACTAGTATAAAAAGTAAAAGAAGCTAGTATTTATTTAACCAACCCACTAGAATGTCATACAGTTTAAAATAGATCTCAAAGTACATTTTACTGAGTGCCATGGATATACCCACCACCATGCTAAGTGAATAAGGATAACCAAAGAACTTTTCACTTTTTAAAATCATGACTGACTGCAGGCATGGCAGAATGTTAGCTTACCATATGCACAAAAAGTGCTAACATACTCTAGTGAAGAGTAGCTGAAATACTCAAAAATCATGAGCCCTTTATTTGTCTCCTTCTATGTGTTTCTGAGAGGAGCTTGAAATTCAGCTAGTATAGGATTGCAAAATCAAATTCTGGTATATTGGACCTATTTAAAATTTTTGATAATGTCTACTCACCCAGGATAACTTGAACCAATGGTTTATATGATTGAATTTACAAAAAAAAATTGATTTTAAATGATTTTAATAAGTCAGTAACTAATAATAGTAATGGAAGTAATAATGAAAGTAAATTATTCAGTTTAAATTACATGAATAATTGACCTTGTTACTTAGTTAAAAAATCTTGAGATCGTTTTTTTTTTTTTGTTTTTTTTTTTATTCCACATGCCATCTCGCTCTTTGAAGCCTCAGAATCCAGAAGGCTGGGAAAGGTGCTCAACTGAAAATAAAGAGTTGTTGGTGGGAAGGAGCCTGAGGCATTCCACCTATGGGAGGGAGGAAGGTCAAGCTAGAAAAATATTTCAGACAGTTTGATAAACTGAACCACTCAAGTGGTAGTCCTGCACAGCTATGGAAAGATTTGAGCAACTTTCTACCAACTTCTCCAGGAAAAAGTGCAAGTGCTTCTGCTTTGGTTAACAGTTGTCTCTTTATTAAGCAGATCCAGTGGCTATTTGTTTGATGATTCATGATTCATTGATGAACTTAACAGAAACAGTCTAAAAAGGAGAAGTTGGCCTTTCAGTCAATCAGCAACCAATGAATTAGATGGAGATGAGATGGTCCAGTGATTTAGTCACTGCTGGGTTCACCCTGGTTTCCAGCGATGGATGAAGGTAGAAATCTAGGCAGTGAGAAAACAGGAGAAAATGTAAGATGAAAAAGAAGTAACTATATGGGTGGTGGTGTGGTGATGAATGAGTAAGGACTACTCTAACATCTTTTTTCCTTGATTAATTGCTATTTAAACTTGTAATTTTATCCCCAATAGAAAGTCCTTGTGCACTGAGATAAGGTCGTTTCTGAGCAATGAAAGGAGGTTCTTCCAATAGAGATATGATGCTATGTTTAGGAGATGATAAAAGAAGGAAATAGACTGCACTATGAGAATAATAAATACAAATATCAAAAATAATAAATGCCAATATTGTTTACCACCCATTTGCTCATGACTTATGAGTTAATGTTTGTGTAGACGTCTGAGTTCATAATGTGAGAGTAAATAGAAATAATTACCATTAAATACCAAGTTTTACAATCCTCACCCTAAAATACATTAGTTACAGGAGATGTTTTAAACACATCTCTGCAGAGCAGTTCGCCAAACTGACCAAAGAAGAGGACCTTAGCTGACAGCACTATAATTCAGCAATCACTGCATCATCTTGATATTGTAAAGAACATGAGGTAGCACTGAAATAAGGTATCCTGAACTGCAATTTTATAGTCCCTTGTTTCTAACCCAAATGTGAAGAATTTATTTCTCTTTTTAATGTCATAGCTTCGGTATTATTAAAATTAGATAATAATAGCATTCTTTTAAGGTTGCTATGAGGATTAAGAATAGCATATATAAAATTCATATAAAAGTATTAGCACATGTTAGAGTTACAGTAAACTGTAGCTATTGCAATGGTGGTCACAGGTATCTCATAAAAAGTCCCTATATTCTTGCTACTCTATGTACTCTCTTAAACTTTTTTTCAAAATCTGTTAGCTCTGTGCTAATATTGCAGTTTATCTTTTTGCCTAACACTTAATTTTTAGTTGTCTGATTATCTGAAGAATAATTGGGATCCACTGTCTACTTGATTTTCTTCATTCCAGCTTCACTCCTCAATGCTATATACCGTATCTCCTCTAGAGCAGATGATCTTCAAGCGCCACTCAGTCCCTGCATCTATCCAGTTTAGAAGTGGACAGTCAGGGTATATCAATGAAGACTTGATGAATGAATTAGAGTATGACCTACAGCTTGAAGGAGAAGCACAATTGAAAGTAACGGGACTGTACATTGCTTTTCAATATTCCATATAGACTACAGAGTTCTGTTTTGTGTTTTCTCTCACAATGCCATCCTTCCTTACTTCAACATTTTGACACAGCCTTTCTATGTTCCAAGAATGGATGATGTAATTGTCAGAGACTTAAGAGGTTGGCTTAATTTCTTTTTCTTATGGTAGGTCCTTAGACCTACTGTAAATTATCTGTTTTAAATATAGCAGCGTGTACGTATCCATCCAAATCTATCACTTCACACTTCCCCCCTGGTAACTATAGGTGCATTCTTGAAGTCTGTTTTATGTTTTATAAATAAGTTCATTTGAATCATTTTTTAATATTCTGCATGTAAGTGATATCATAAGGTATGTTTCTTTCTCTGACTTGCTTTACTTAGCATGATAATCTCAAGGTTCATCCATGTTGCTGCAAATGGCATTATTTCATTCTTTTTAATGACTGGGTAATATGCCATTATGTATATAAATACCACATCTACTTTATCCATTCATCTGTCAATGGACATTTAGATTACTTCTATGTCTTGTCTATTGTAAATAGTGCTACTGTGAACATTGGGGTGAATCTGTCATTTTGAACTATGCTTTTCTCCAGATATATTCCCTGGGATAGGATTGCTGGATAATATGGTTGTTCCATTTTTAGTGAAGTTGGCTTAGTTTTTACTGAAAACCGATTGGGTTGATTATTTCATGGTAATATGATAGAACTTTTATTCTGTTGTTAGGTTCATAAACTCCTGTGCTGGTGGGATCATGAGTTCAGTTGTTTTCAGATTGTCATTTGTGAAGCTGATGAGTTCTGAGGAAATATGCCAGGGCTCCTCCTAGGAAATTGAAGAGTATAAGTCAACTAAGCATGCAGGCTGCATGTCTCTGACCTGAACATTCCATTTCTGTTGCTTCATACTGGGTTCTAGGTAAAATTTTATTTAGAAAATAAAAATGAATTACACAGCTTCAAAAACAAACATATTTTGGAGACGATCTGTTTCATATATAAGGAACCACAATCTAATCTATTAGCATGACGTATGTTCCACTGTTTATCTTTAAACTATTTAGTTATTTAGTTCAGCCAGTATTTACTGGACTTCTTTTCAGTGTGTGGTGTGGCACTCATGCCTGACTATGATGGTGGTGGTGATTTAGTTGCTCAGTTGTGTCCAACTCTTTGCGACCCCATGGATTACAGCCTGCCAGGCCCCTCTGTCCATGGGATTCTCCAGGCAAGAATACTGGAGTGAGTTGCCATTTCCTCCTCCAGGGGATCTTCTCGACCCAGGAATTGAACCCAGGTCTCCTGCATTGCAGGCAGATTCTTTACCAACTGAGCTACAACAAAAGCCCCATACAAGGAGACAATCTCTGTCCTTACAGTGTAGATACCCCAGGGTAGCAGTGATTGCTGGATGCCTACTCAATATCCCTCATTCCTTTCTTCCTTTCTAGTAGAATCACAGTATAAAGCCAAGCAGCAATGTGCCCAATTAGAATATAATATTTCCTAGTCACTCCTATACTTAGGGTTAGTCAACAAGAAGCGAGCTAAGGTATTGGGTGAGACTTCCAGGAAAGTACCTTAGAAGGAAACTTAACAGCTTGAACATACCTTTTATCTATTGCATTCTCTTCCTCCCTAAACAGATGTGATGGCTGGAGTTATGTTGGATATGTGGCAACTTTAGGTATGGAAACCATATGCTGAGTGTTTCAGTTCAGAAAAATTGAAGGATCCTAGAAATCTGATGAGCTTGAAGTTATCACACAAGTTCAGGACTGCTCATTTCTGGATTTTCTTTATGTAAGATAAAAATAAACCTCCAACTTTTTTAAATAACTGTTGTTATTATTTTTAATGTTAAGTCAAACTTAATCCTAATGGTTAGAGACAAGAATGTAAGGAGGGAAATTCAAGAGGGTGATAAATTAGGGTGCTCAGTCACTCAGTCATGTCCAATTCTTTTGTGACCCCATGAATCATTGTCTGCAAGGTTCCTCTGTTCATGGGATTTTCCAGGCAAGAATACTGGAGTGGGTTGCCATTTCCTTCTCCAGGAGATCTTCCCAACTCAGGGATCAAACCTGAATCTCTTGCATCTTCTGCATTCTTTACCACTATACCATCTTGGAAACCAAATTAGGGTGGGGATAGAAATTTTAGGAAACTATGAGGCTAAAATTTAACCCAGACATGAAAGTTTGGGAAAGATTTCTTAAAAGAAGTGATGTCTAAACTGAGCTCTGTAAAATGAGTTGGAGTTAGCCAAGCAGAGTACAGGACGGGGTATCAGGGATGTAGAACAGTGTGTACCGGAACCTGGGGGCAGGAGAGTAGGGAGATGACCTAGTGCATTCTGGGAATTTAAAGTATTTCAGTGAAGATAGGGCAAAAAGTGTGTGGATGGGGGAGTGTAAGGCATGAGAAGGAATCATAAAGCATCTGGGCTGATTAAAAAGGGAGGTCACTAAAGGATTCTAAGCAGGGGAGTAGCATGATAATATTTGGATTTTAGACATATCATTTTAAATTGAAGTGATGGAAACCCAATTAGGAGACTGAATAATACTGACAAAAGTAGAGCAAAAGAAAAAGATTAAGAGGAAAATTTTAAGAACTGTGGCTGTTGACAAATTGGATGGAGAAGATGCATCCATGAGGAAGAGAGAAGAAGCAAGGTTGATGGGTTTCTGGGTGGATAATTTCATTCCCTGATATAAAGAATCTGGGAAGAAGAACAGATTTGCTGTTTTCAAAGGTCACCAAAAGGTGAGTTAGATCTGCCTATGAGAAGACTTGTAAATGCCAATCATAAAAGGTAAGACTTCTGAGACTGCTAGCTCAGTCTTTCCATGATTTAGCTGCCTTATTTCCTTTCATTTCATCTATTTGCAGCATCTATTCACTGATCTTCTTCATATGGGATGGAAAATAATGGATGATTTTCCGAATCTAAATATTTTTCATCCTTTAATATAAAACATCTGTTCTGATTTGTCCAATTTGATAAGCATATGATACAATAGAGGAAAACACGTATTTCAATAATAATTCTACTCTTTCCTGTCACTGATCTTTTTTTCATTTTTAAATTGGTATCAGAAAATTCAGACAATACTTCATGTAGCAGGGACACATTGATCAAATTATCCAAATCTCATGTCAGATTTCTTGTGCTCTATCCATACACTGTCTCTGCAACATACATTTTATCTTCAATAGTGGATGTTGTGAAAATGTAATCTAACCCTAGTCATTGTAGTGAGATCAGATTCAAGAAGGAACTGCCAGGGAGTCTATACTGTTGAGGTAAAATAATGCAAGATTGCTTTGAATGGATGTAAAATGAATAAGGATACTCACTAGCAGTTGTTGTTGTTGTTGTTGTTGTTGTTGTTGTTGTTCAATACCTACGTCGTGTCTGACTTTTTGTGACCCCATGGACTGCAACATGCCTGGCTTCCCTATCCTTCACTATTTCCCAGAGTTTGCTCAGACTCATGTCCATTGAGTCAGTGATGCCATCCAACCACCTCATCTTTTGTTACCCCCTTTTCCTCCTGCCCACAATCTTTCCTAGCATTAGTCTTTTCCAATGAGTCAGCATCCATCCTTTCAATGAATAGTCAAGGTTGATTTCCTTTAGGATTGAGTGGTTTCACCTCCTTTCTCTCCAAGGATCTCTACAGTAGTTACATACAAGCAACAAATATATCTAAAGTTCTGGAACTCAAGGAAAGCAGATAATCAGGCAGTAAATAAAGAAGAATCTCAAACAATTTTGCTTTTTTTTTTTTTACTAATTTCTTCAACCGTTATGTATTAAACACCTACCATATTCTCATGAAGCTAAGAATATAGCAACTGAGATAAATATTCAAGTAAATATGTAATTACAAATTATAGCAAGTACTCTGAAAGAAATGTCAAGTATAATAAAAGACTGTAACAGAGAGCCTGATTTACACTGAGGGCAGGCCCTAAAGCAGTCAATGTTGAGGCTGCAGACAGCAGAAGCTATATTAGATAGCTTAAGCAGAAAGATATTTGTTATAGAATATTAAATGGTTTTCAGAATGAGTGGTAAAACCACAGACCCTAGAATGAGTTGCCATGAACTGTCTTCAAGGCCACACCACAGAATTGGACCATTCTTACTGCTGACCACAGGATCATATCCCCTCTGCTAAGATATATACCATAAAAATGGATGCCTTGCACCCTGCTTTTCTCTTCAGTTAACTCAGTTCTGAAATCAAATCATCCATGGGAGCTTATATTTGGTAAACACAAGTCACATTCAGAACACAGACAGCAAGGAAGTATGAGCAGCATAATTTTCAGCTTTTCAGGTGTTCAAGAGGCCACACCAAAGAAGGTTGGAAGAAGCAGTTAGCCAGAGAATCAGATTATCTGCTGCAAGTACAAGAGAAGGTCTTCCAGAGGAAACAAGTGAAAACTGACCCAGGCCAGATCATACAGAACCTCATAGGTCATGTTAACAATTTTAAACAATTTAAATTTAATGATATAATTTTTTTCCTAAGTAACATTGGAAGACATTTAAGAGTTTTAAGCTGAAAATTACTATGCTTAAATTAGCATCTAAAAAGACATCTCTGGCTGCTGCATGTAGAATCCATTTTAGGAGGGAGCCAGATCAAAGGTAAGGAGGCTGTTGGGAGGCTTCTGTTGCAGACCCAGTGAGTAGAGCGGTAGAGACAGAACCAAGGACGTCACCTGGAGGGAGAGTAGCAACAGAACATGGAGTAAACAAGGGAGCAAACAGTGTACAAGATTTACAATAAATAAGAACAAATTACTATTATATAATGCAATGCCTTTCCTCCTTTCTCCCCCCCACCCATGTAAAATGGTAATTCTTATATCAGTATATCAGGCTTCAACAGTATATGAACCATGAACTTCCAGATGTATAAGCAGAATTTAGAAAAGCCAGAGGAACCAGAGATCAAATTGCCAACATCTGTAGGATCATCAAAAAAGCAAGAGATTTCCAGAAAAACATCTACTTCTGCTTTATTGACTATGCCAAAGTCTTTGACTGTGTGGACCACAACAAACTGTGGAAAATTCTTAAAGTGATGGGAATAATAGACCACCTGACCTGCCTCCTGAGAAATTTTTATGCAGGTCAGGAAGAAACAGTTAGAACTGGACATGGAACAACAAACTGGTTCCAAATCAGGAAAGGAGTATGTGAAGGCTGTATATTGTCACCTTGCTTATTTAACTGAAATGCAGAGTACATCATGTGAAATGCTGGGCTGGATGAAGCACAATCTGGAGTCAAGATTGCCAGGAGGAATATCCATAACTTGAGATATGCAGATCACACCACCCTTATGGCAGAAAACAAAGAAGAACTAAAGAGTCTCTTGATGAAAGTGAAAGAGGAGAGTGAAAAAGTTGGCTTAAAGCCCAACATTCAGAAAACGTAGATCATGGTATCTGGTCCCATCATTTCATGGCAAATAGATGGGGAAACAGTGACAGAGTTTTATTTTGGAGGGCTCCAAAGTCACTGCAGATGGTGACTGCAGCCATGAAATTAAAAGATGCTTACTCCTTGAAAGAAAAGTTAGGACCAACCTAGAGCATATTAAAAAGCAGAGACAACTTTGCCAACAAAGGTCCATCTAGTCAAAGCTATGATTTTTCCAGTAACCATGTATGGATGTGAGAGTTGGCCTATAAAGAAAGCTGAGCACCAAATAATTGATGCTTTTGAAGTGAGGTGTTGGAGAAGACTCTTGAGATTCCCTTGGACTGCAAGGAGATCCAACCAGTCCATCCTAAAGGAAATCAGTCCTGAATATTCATTGGAAGGACTGATGCTGAAGCTGAAGCTGAAGCTCCAATACTTTGGCCACCTGATGCAAAGAACTGACTCATTTGAAAAGACCATGATTCTGGCAAAGATTGAAGGCAGGAGGAGAAGGGGACAACAGAGGATAAGATGGTTGGATGGCATCACTGACTCAATGGACATGAGTTTGAGGGAGGCCTGACACCCTGCAGTCCATGCAAAGAGTTGAACACAACTGAGCAACTGAACTGGACTGATATCAATACTGTTAAAAAAGGATGAAAGGGTAAATGACATTCATCCATTACTTAGATAAATACCCAACATACACCATTTGTTTATCAGATAGTATTAACTCTGTGTGATCTTATTTCTTTAGCTCATCCTTCCTTTGTTTTTGTTTTGATGTGCTGTGTTTTTTACAAATAAAAAATTGATTACTGTACTCTACTTAATACACTTTTCACTCAGAAACACAACACTAAGGCTCCAGTTTTATTATGTCATATAGGTCCCCCCAAATAAGGAAGCAATGATAGGAAGAATGAAAACAACTGAAGTAAATATAAAAATGGATGAAAGACTGCGGGTTACAGAGAAAACAGCAGAAGACTTGGAATTTGACAGAAGACACACAAAAGGCATACACAAAGTGATTTTCAAAAGTCAGTTTTGAAAAGGGATACAACATTTAAATGAATATACTTCATGCTCCAGTACATGATATTTCTCTTCAAGACCTTGTTTATGCATTTTTAACCTACATAAGAAATATTTTCTATGTCTGCAGTCCTCCTCATAAGGAAGTGATGTAGATCACTCAGTGTGATGGGAGCAAGGAAATAGGGAGCTAACCATCAAACAACAAAGTGCCATCAAGGGGGAAGAGGAGATTAACATTGAAATGCAAATAATGCTGAAAAGGTGAGAAAACTAGAGCAAAACAAAGGACTGAATGGAGAAGGAGAAAAGTGACAAATAATCCAAAAATTTCCAAATTTCTCTCTTCTACCTCTTCTGTTACTTATTCTTTTTCTTAAAGTCCTACAGTCTGGCTACTCTCCAGTCTCCTGAAGTTATCCTAGACTTTGGTGACCTAGTTCCTCAAGATAAAACCTTTTTCCATAATTATTTTCTGTCTGTTCCACTTTAAAATGAAGTTATATGCATCTTTTTCCCTAAATTTAAATGCTTCACTGTTTTACTAACCGTAAAAATAATACTGAATATTTATAAAAATCACTCCAAATTCAAAAATTCAGGGCAAAAACTTACAAACCATTAGATGAACATGCTTACTGACATTCTTTTTCATGGATATATGTGTACATGCTCACACCTAAAGAAGGGTATGCAGTTTCATCTGTACATGTTGTTTTGCCTTTTTTCCACAGTAAAATTTCATTTGTGTAATCAAAACTATTATATCATATGGCAGAATAGATGTCTAATGGCACTATCTTATTTGTATATATCATAACAATTTACAAAGTATTTTCATTTATATTACTTCAGTTAAATTCAATGAGTTGATTACTGGTGACTTTTGTTTCCAATAGTCTCTTCAGTATTAAAGCAGAAAAGGTAATGAATCCAGTGTTCACTCTAATTTTCGATGAACTTTATATGTTTATAAATGTGAACTACAACAATTTCATTTTAACATTTAACTTGAAAACTCTTGATATTGAACCTGAAGCAAAATTTATAGAAATAATTAATTATTTAATTGTTCAATATTTATTAAATACCTGCTATTCCCCAGAGAAGGGATTAGGGAATTCAAAGATTTAAAAGGGAATTTTTACAAATCTAAAACTTGTATCACTAGAAATGTTTTTAGCTTGCATTTTTAAATTCAATAATATCAATAAAGATTTGCATCATAAATTTTAATGATATTGTAGGTTTCTTTTGCCTCTTTTGATAAACATTTCAATTGTCTCTACTTTTTACTAAAATGTTTCAGAACATAAAGAAAGAAGAGAATCTGAGTTCATTCAGTGAAAATACCAAAATGCTAATGTCAAAACTGACAGAATACACCAAAATAAATCATGCACTTCTCATCTGAGTGTTGAGTTGCTTGCAGGATTATTTTCTTATTTTTGTCAATAGTAGTTGGATCACTAGACTAAAAAAAAGATGTGTTTTCCATTTTCATACATATTTTAAATGCTGTTTAAAAAGTCACTCAAATGTATATTTCAACTAAGACTGTCTATAAAGTTTCCAGAACCTTATAAATATTGAGTTTTGTCATGTGTTTCATTCTTGGTTTCTTTCTTTGAGATGGATATCCTTTCAAATGTTCATTGGTCATATATACTTTTCCTGTCTGAAGTGCCTTTCAACTCTTCTGTCTTTCTTCCTATCATGATGTGTATAGTTTTAATATATTTTTAATCATTTTATTGAAATTAGAGAACTTAACTCTCTGTATGTGATAGGTATTATAAATATTTCTTTATAGTTCCTGAGGTTATCTTCAAACTCACTTATATTTCTGCAGCTCTCTGTTATTTGGTCAAGATAAGTGCCTGCTTTCTTTTCTTCTCTCTCACTCCCTGTCTCCTCTTGTTGTGTGTGTGTGTGTGTGTGTGTGTGTGATGCTTGAAATTGAAAGTGAAGTTGCTTGGTTGTGTCTGACTCTTTGCGACCCCATGGACTATAGCTTAGAAGCTTAGAAAGAACGTCCTCAACAAGATATTGTACAAATTTTGACTTATACATTATTCTAATAATTTTAGGATTTAATTTTTCTCAAATATTTGATGAACCTAGAATATGTTTTGAATGTTTTATTTTTCTAAATTGTTACTCAGTTATCATATCGTCTTTTTTGCATAATGAATCTTTGTCCCTCCACATCACTTTGGATGTCATATTTATTACATTAAATTCTCACATGTTTAAGTTTATTTCATAGTAGCTCTGATCAGCTGCTTTAATGTTAGTCTTTTTCTATACCATAGAGTTATTTTTATAAATGCTGTTTAGTAATATATTTTTCTATATGAAAGTATGTACTTCTTTTTTTCTTCAGAATTCTCTTGATGTTTTTCCACATTTATACTTCCAGTTAAAGTTTAGAATCATTTTTATCAAATTAAGAAAACATCCAATTGGTTTAGAGTCAGACATGACTGAGCGACTGAACTGAACTGAACTAAATACACTTATAAACCCTCATAGGAAGAATTGACATTTTAAAAATATTTATCATTACATGTAAGATTAAGAACTGTCTTTTTATTTAAGTCTTTTATGGACTTTGAGTTTTCCTCATACTTGTGCTACATATTTCTATTATTAACTAGATAATTTGATATTTTGGATTATTAATATTATAAATTATAGCCTTCTATTATATTTTCTAATTAATTTTTACTTACTAAAAATTATCTTTTTACTTGTTAACTTTATTATTGGGCACCTATATAAACTCTTAATTTACATCCATCATATTTTTCTTTTTCTTTTTAAACTTTTTATTTTTATTGGGATATACTCAATTAACAATGTTGTGACAGTTCCAGGTGAACAGTGAAGGGTATCTGCCACACATATACATGTATCCATTCTCAGCTAAACTCCCTTCCCATCAGGCTGCCACATAACATTGAGCAGAGTTCCATGTACTATAAGTAGGTCCTTGTTGGTTATCCATTTTACTTATAGCAGTATGTATATCACCATCCCAAACCCCTTAACTATCCCTTCCCCCTATCCTTCCCCCTGGTAACCATAAGTTCATTCTCTGAGTCTGTGAGTCTCTTTCTCTTTTGTAAGTTACTTCATTTGTATCATTTCTTTTTAGATTTCATATATAAAGGATGTCGTATGATAGTTCTCTTTCTTTGTCCCACTTACTTCACTCAGCATAACAATCTCTAGGTCCATCCATGTTGCTGCAAATGGCATTATTTCATTCTTTTTAATGGCTAAGTAATATTCCATTGTATATATGTACCATATGTTCTTTATCCATTCCTCTGTTGATGGACATTTAGGTTGCTTCCATGTCTTGGTTACTGTAAACAGTGCTGCAATGAACATTGGGGTACAGGTATTCTTTTGGATCGTGCTACTCTCTGTATATATGCCCAGGAGTGGGATTGCAAGGTCATATGGTAGTGCCAGTTTTAGTGTTTTAAGGAACCACCATGCTGCTCTAGACCCTGGCTGCTTACCAATTTACATTCCCACCAACAGTGTTGGAGATTTCCCTTCTTTCCACTCCCTCTCCAGCATTTATTGTTTGTGGATTTTTTGATGATAGGCATTCTGGTTGGTGTGAGATGATACCTCATTGTAGTTTTGATTTGCATTTCTCTAATAATTAGCAGTGTTGAACATCTTTTCACGTACCTCTTAGCCTTCATATATGCCTTCTTTGGAGAAATGTCTATTTAGGTCTTGTGCCCATTTTTTGATTGGGTCATTTGCTTTGATGCTGTTAAGTTTCATGTTCTGTTTATGAATTTTGGAGACTAATTACTTGTCAATCACATGACTTGCAAATATTTTCTCCCAATCTGTAGGTTGCGTTTTCATTTTGTTTATTGTTTCCTTGGCTGTGCAAAAACTTTTGAGTTTATGTTGGCCCCATTTGTTTATTTTTGCTTTTATTTCCATTATTCTGGCTATGATTTGTGTCAGAGAGTGTTCTGCCTATGTTTGCCTCTAGGAGTTTTATACTTTTTGGTCGCACATTTGGGTCTTTAATCCATTTTGAACTTATTTTTGGGTATGGTGTTAAAGAATGATCTAGTTTCATTTTTTTAACAGGTAGCTGTCTAGTTTTCCAGGCACCATTTGTTGAAAAGACTGTCTTTCCAATACTCTGTAGTCTTGCCTCTTTGAAGCTAAGTCACTTCAGTCGTGTCCGACTCTGTGCGACCCTATGGGCTGAGCCCACCAGGCTCCTCTGTTCAGAGATTCTCCAGGCAAGAAAACTGGAGTGCATTGCCATTTCCTTCTCCAGGTGATCTTCCCGACCCAGGGATCGGAACCATGTCTCCTGTGTCTCCTGTATTAGCAGGCAGATTCTTTACAACTAGCGCCACCTGGGAAGCTCTTTCAGTTCAGTTCAGTCACTCAGTCATATCCAACTCTTTGCAGCCCCATGGATTGCAGCATGCCAGGCTTCCCTGTCCATCATCAACTTCCAGAGGTTGCTCAAACATAAGTCCATCAAGTTGGGTGATGCCATCCACCATCTCATCCTCTATCATTCCCTTCACCTCCTATCTTCAATCTTCCCCAGCATCAAAGTCTTTTCCTAGGAGTCAGTTCTTCCTGTCAGGTGGCCAAACTTTTGGAGTTTCAGCTTTAGCATCAGTCTTTCCATTGAATATTCAGGACTGATTTCCTTTAGGATTGACTGGTTTGATCTTGCAGTCCAAGGAATCTCAAGAGTCTTCTCCAAAACCACAATTCAAGAGCATCAGTGCTTTGGTGCTCAGCTTTCTTTATAGTCCACCTTTCACATCCATATGTGAAAAACGATACTGGAAAAACGATAGTTTGACTAGACAGAACTTTGTTGGCAAAGTAATGTCTGTGCTTTTAATATGCTGTCTAGGTTGGTCATAGTTTTTCTTCCAAGGAGCAAGTATCTTTTAATTTCATGGCTGTAGTCACTATCTGCAGTAATTTTGGAGCCCAAGAAAATAAAGTCTCTCACTCTTTCCATTGTTTGCCCATCTGTTTGCCATGAATTGATGGGACCGGAAGCCATGGTTTTAGTTTTCTGAATGTTGAGTTTTAAGCCAGCTTTTTCACTCTTCTCTTTCACTTTCATCAAGAGGCTCTTTAGTTCTTCTTTGCTTTCTGCCATAAGGGTGGTGCCATCTGCATATTTGAGGTTATTCATATTTCTGTCAGCAATCTTGATTCCAACTTGTGCTTCAACCATCCCAGCATTTCACATGATATACTCTGCATATAAGTTAAATAAGCAGGATGACAATATACAGCCTTGACTTACTCCTTTCCCAATTTGGAACCAGTCTGTTGTTAGTCATAGATTAACTCACCATAGGTGCATGGGTTTATTTCTGGATTTTCTATCCCATTCCACTGATCTACTAAACTTTCAACTTATATTTTTCAGTGTCTTCTTAAAAATTCTATTCAAGTACATTATCTGTATAATAATAATTTCACTTCTTTAATAGAGAGCTATCACATTTTATTCTATTATGTAATTGCAGTGAGTAGATGATAATCATGTTCTTGATTTGAATGGAAATTTTTTAGTACAAATATTCAGAACTGATAACAAGAGGTGAAAATCTTCTGGACCATGATAATAGGTGAGCTGGGAAAAGAGGTCTCAGATTTGTTTATCCATTAAATAATTTAAACAATTTTCTTTTATACAATGACTCAGAGGTCTTAAGATGTCTTTTACATTTCACAAACTTTTAAGGATGTTCTTAATGGAGAAATTCCTAAGACTATTTGATTATATTTTCCAGAATTAACCTTCTTAGATACACAGTTAAGCCCAGTACAGACTTTTAGTTTTATGTATAGAATATACACCATGAGTTTGTATGTGTGTGTATGTGAGAGTATGTAGTGTGTTAGGTAAAACCCATATAAGCCTTTCATTAAAAAAATCAGAAATAAATGTGAGTTTTACTAAATACTTTTTGGGAAATCTATGGGAACAATAATACTCCTCACTTTCTCTTTATAATAATGATCATTTACAGCAATATATCTTCTAGTGAATTGCCTAGCATTGTTGGATGGAGTTTGTGTTGATCATGGATTTATAAGGCTTTCCATATTTTCCTGGACTGTAATTGTTAACACTTTATTTAGGAAACTTATATGAATATTTATAAGTGGAGCTAGACTGAAATTTTACCCTTTTTTGTTTTTATTAATAAGTAATATTTTTGAGTTTTGCTGACTTCATTTAAAATGTGGAGCTAGCTTTGTTCTTTATGTTCTGCATACATGCTAAGTTACTTCAGTGTGTCCAACTCTTTATGACCCTGTGGACTGTAGCCTGCCAGGCTCCTCTTTCTGTGAGATTCTCCAGGCTAGAATCCTGGAGTAGGTTGCCATGCCCTCCTCCAGGGGATCTTCCTAACCCAGGCATCGAACCTGCATGTCCTGTTTTGGCAGGCAGGTTCTTTACCACTCCTATGAAACCTTTTCTGTGCTATGGAATAGTTTAAATCACTTGGAAGTTATTTGTAACTTAAAGTTTCTTTTTTTTTTCTCAACTCCTAGATTTTTAACATTAATAACATTCTGCTATATTTACTGTGTTTCTTTTAAAGCAAAACCCCATTCTAAAATATTTAAGAAGCACTGCTATAAAAATGGCATTTTCTTATATAACCACAGTATTGATATTGTGATACCTAGCAAAATTAGCAGAAAATTTTTATTATCTAATATCCTCACCAGTCTTCAAATTTCCCTGGCTATCTCCAATGTGTCTTTGCTTTTAATAATTTTTATTTTATGTTGGAGCATAGTTGATTTACAATGTTGTGTTAGTTTCAGATGTACAGCAAAATGATTCAGTTATTTGTTGTTCATTCACTCAATTGTGGCAACTCTTTGTGATCCCATGGACTGTAGCACTTCAGGCTTCCTTGTCCTTCCCTGTCTTCCAGAGTTTGTTCAAATTCATGTCCATTGAGTCGATGCCATCCAACAATCTCATGCTCTGTCACCCCCTTCACTTCCTCCCCACAATCTTTCCCAGCATCAGGTGCTTTTCCAGTGAGTCAGCTCTTTGTATCAGGTAGCCAAAGTATTGGAGCTTCAGCATCAGTCTTTCTAATGAATATTCAGGACTGATTTCCTTTGTAATTGACTGGTTTGATCTCCTTGCAGTCCAAGGAACTCTCAAGAATTTTCTCCAATACCACAGTTCAAAAGCATCAATTCTCTGGCACTCAGACTTCTTTATGGTCCAGCTCTCACATCTGTACGTAAATGCTGGAAAAATCATAGCTTTGATTATATGGACATTTGTTGGCAAAGTAATGTCTCTGCTTTTTAATACACTGTCTAGGTTTCTCCTAGCTTTTCTTCCAAGGAGCAAGTGTCTTTCAACTTGATTGCTGCAGTTGCTGTCCATAGTGTTTTGAAGTCCAAGAAAATAAAATATATCACTGTTTGCACTGTTTCCTCATCTATTTGTTGTGAAGTATTAGAACCAGAATCCACGATCTTAGTTTTTTGAATGTTGAGTTTTAAGACAGCTTTTTCACTCTCCTCTTTCACCTTCATCAAGAGGCTCTTTAGTTCCTCTTCGCTTTCTGCTATTAGAGTAGTTTCATCTGCATATCTGAGGTTATTGACATTTCTCCTGGCAATCTTGATTCCAGCCTGTGCTTCATCTAGCCTGGCATTTTGCATGATATACTCTGCATAGAAGTTAAGTAAGGATGGTGACAATATACAGCCTTGACATTCTTCTTTCCCCATTTTGAACCAGTCCGTTGTTCCATGTCATTTCTAACTGTTGCTTCTTGACCTGCTTGCAGGTTTCTCAGGAGGCAGGTAAGGTGGTATTGTATTCTCACAGTTTGTAATCCACACAGTCAAAAGTTTAGCATCATCAATGAAGCAGAAGTAAATACTTTTTCTGGGATTTCCTTTCTTTGTCTATGAGCCTACATTCTTTGGCATTGCCTTTGGTAGTTTGAACACTCTTTGGCTTTGCCCTTCTTTGCAACTGAAATGAAAACTGACTTTTCCCAGTCCTGTGGCCACTGTTAATTTTTCCAAATTTACTGGCATATTGAGTGCAGCACTTTAATAGCATCACCTTTTAAGATTTTGAATAGCTCAGATGGAATTCTATCACCTCCACTAGCTTGTTGGCAGTAATGGTTCCTAAAGCCTACTTAACTTCACACTCCAGGATGTCTTGCTCTAGATGAGTGATCACACCATTATGTTTATCCAGGTCATCAAGACCTTATTTTGTACATTTCTTCTGTGTATTCTTGCTACTTATTAATATCTTCTGCTTCTGTTGGGTCTATACCCTTTCTGTCCTTTACTGGGCCCATCTTTGCATCTTTGTCCGACTCTTTGCAACCCCATGGAGTGTAGCCCACCCGGCTCCTTGGTCCATGGAATTCTCCAGGCAAGAATATTGGAGTGGGTTGCTATTCCCTTCTCCAGGGGATTGTCCAGGGGTTGAACTCAGGTATCCTGCATTGCAGGCAGATTCTTTACAATTTGAGCCACCTGGGAAGCCCAATTCAGTTAGTCATATACATATATCTATTCTATTTCAGATTATTTTCCCATATAGGTTAATACAGAATATTGAATAGAGTTCCCCGTGCTGTACAGTAGGTCCTTGCTATTTATCTGTTTTATGTAGAGCAATGCGTATATGTTAATCCCAAACTCCTAATTTATCCCTCCTCCTACTTTCTCCTTTGGTAACCATAATTTGTTTTCTATGTCTATGAGTCTCTTTCTATTTTGTAAATAAGTTAACTTGTATATATTTCTTTTTAAATTCCACATATAAAAATATCATATTTGTCTTTCTCTGATTTATTTCACTTAGTATGATAATCTCTTGGTCCATCCATTTTGCTACAGATGGAATTATTTTATTATTTTTTATGACTGAATCATATTCCATTGTCTACACTAATTTTAAATCCATTCACTCTGCACTCTCTCCACTAACAATCCTAATCTAAGCCAGTTATATCTTGCCTAGATAACTGAAGTGAATTCTCAAGTGACTTCCTGATTCTACTCTTGTTTCTCACATAGTATTTAAAAATATCTCTGTTGTTTAGT
Organism: Antilocapra americana; assembly: GCA_007570785.1. Taxonomy (NCBI): domain Eukaryota; kingdom Metazoa; phylum Chordata; class Mammalia; order Artiodactyla; family Antilocapridae; genus Antilocapra; species Antilocapra americana. Next base: position 852,915 of record ML664159.1, read on the forward strand.
TGAAAGAGCTTCACTGCTTAACCCTTCCAACAGATTTCCGTCCCTACCCTACTTAGAGTAAATTCACACTTTTAGCTCTGCACACAAAGTATACAGATTCGGCTTGAGCCTGTCTTTCGGTATCTTTCTCTTCTTTCCCCACCACCTCCGAACACACTGGTCATTTCCTCACTTCTCAAGTAGGTCAAGGTTTTTCACTGTTTGAGTGTCTGCATTAGTGATTTCCACTTTCTGGAATGCTCTTTGCCTAGTTTTGTGCATGGCAGTTTCCTTATTGTATTTTTATCTTAGCTGAAATAGCAGTGTCTCAGAAATCTCTGATCAGATAGGCACTTTATATTTACTATCTATCACCCTTCTTTTCTTCTCTCTACAGCACACACTATTTTTGAAGCAACGAAATTTATTAAATTTTGATTATACAGCACTCACTATTAATCATTTTATGTTGAGATATCTATTAGTCTATTTCTGCATTCTATTAGAAATTTTTTGAGTGCAGAAATATTGACTCTTTTAAAATTACTCAGTTACAGAAAAGTGTCAGCACATGGTAGACAGTCAAAATTTGTGAAATGGTTGATGAGTTATAATTATAACACTCCACCTTAAAGATTTGTACCTTAAATCCAAGTTTGCTTAATTTTAGCATGAGGACATCTGCTTCTGTATGATGGAATAACAGAGATGGAGATTTATCTCCCACATTGTACAACTAGAAAACTATACAGAATATATGAAAACAGTTTTCAGGCATTGAACAACAGATAACATAGATCAGTGGTTTGTAAGAAAAGGGAAACAAGTAAATTGAGACCTATGAATGCTCTCAGAGCAAGTTTCCAAATATCAACAGAAGGAAGACAGAATGTGGAAGACTTGCTGAGTTTAAGAATTTAAAGTTCAGGAAAAGCCAAGATGGCTGAGTACCAGGAAGGAGAGAACTGTATGAAGAGAGCGTAGGAGATGTGCTGAAATGTCCCCTCAAGTTACTGGCTCAGCGTTGATCTGCACCTGTGTATTGGGAAGCAGCCCAACACTGGGGAAAGAATCACTGGAAAGGAATAAGCAGAATAATCCCAAGAGTGTACACGGGGACAAACATAGTTTGTACGCCCAGCAGCTAGGGTAGAAAGCCTTACTGGTATGCAGAAAATTTGTCAGTCCTAATAAAACATTGCCTCAGTGATGCAGCCAAATTAACCCTAGACTAAAGGCTGTGCAGAATCGTTTTAACAAACCTTAAAAACAAGGTTTCAAAGGACCAAATTGTTACAAGTCACATGCTGAGTGACAGAAAATGCCCAATAATATTTAAAGGAAAGAAAAAATAAAAAAGAACACCAAATGGTATAAACACACACACAAATGAGACTCGGAACAAGCAGTTTTAGAAAAGAAACAATGTCCCCTTGGTAACCAAAAGTTTGTTTTGTTTGTGAGTCATTTCTGTTTTGTAAATAAGTTCCTTGGTATCATTGTTTTTAAATTCCACATGTAAATGATATCATATGATATTTGTTTTTCCTCTGATTTATTTCACTCAATATGGTAATCTCTAGGTCCATTCATGTTGCATAAATGGCATTATTTCACTCTTTTTTATGGCTGAGTAATATTCCACAGTGTGTGTGTGTGTGTGTGTGTATGATCACATCATCTTTATCCATCACCTATTGATGGACATTTAGGTTACTTCCATGTCTTGGCTATTGGAAATAGTTCTGCCATGAACACTGGTGTGCATTTATCTTCAAATTGGAGTTTTCTTCAGATACATGCCCAGGAGTAAGATTGCAGGATCATACAATAACTCTATTTTCAATTTTTTAAAGAACCTCCATACTGTTTTCCATAGTGACTGCAACAATTTATATTCCTACCAACAGTAGGAGGGTTTCCTTTTCTCTAGACCCTTTCCAGCATTTATTAATGGAGACTTTTTGGTGATGGCCATTCTGAGTGGCGTGAGGTGGTGCATCATTGTAGTTTAGATTTGCATTTGTCTAATAATAAGGAATATTAAGTACCTTTTAATGTGCCTATTTGCCATCTATATGTCTTCCTTGGGGAACTGCCTGTTTAGCCTTTAGAACTGCCTATTTTCTGCTCATTTTTAACTGGGTTTTCTTTATGTTAAGCTGTATGAGCTGATAGAATATTTTAGAAATTAATCCCTTGTCAGTCACATCATTTGCAAATATTTTCTTACATTTGCTGGATTGCCGTTTCATTTTGTTTATGGTTTTATTTAAGCACAAAAGCTTTTAAATTTAATTAGGCCCCATTTGTTTATTTTTCTTTTATTGTCATTATTCTAGGCTGTTGTTCAGTTGCTAAGTCATATCCAACTCTTTGTGACCCCATGGACTGTAGCCTGCCAAGCTCCTCTGTCCTCCACTATCTCCTGAAGTTTTCTCAGATTCATGTCCATTGAGTCAGTGATGCTATCTATCTCATCCTCTGCTGCCCCATTCTCCTTTTGCCTTCAATCTTTCCCAGCACCAGGTCTTTTCTGATGAGTCAACTCTTCATATCAGGTGGCTAAAGTATTGGAGCTTTAGCAGCAGTCTTTACAGTGAATGTTCTGGGTTGATTTCTTTAGGATTGACAGCTTTAATCTCTAACTATCTGAGGGACTCTCAGGAGTCTTCTACACTACAGTGTGAAAGCACCAAACTTTGTGCTCAGTTTTATTTGCAGACCAGCTCTCACATCCATACACAACTACTGGGAAAACCATAGTTTTGACTTTATAGACCTTTGTCACCAAAGCGATGTTTCTGCTTTTTAATACACTGTCTAGGTTTGTCGTAGCTTTCCTTCTAACGAGCAAGCAGTTTTTAATTTCACAGCTGCAGTCACCATCAGCAGTGAATTTAGAGCCCAAGAAAATAAAATCTGTCACTGCTTTCAATTTTTCCCCTTTTATTTGCCATGAAATGATGGGGCTGGATGCCATGATCTTAGTTTTTTGCATGTTGAATTTTTATCCAGCTTTTAACGCTCCTCTTTCACCTCCATTGAGAGGCTCTTTATTTCCTCTTCACTTTCTGCCATTAGAATGGTATCATCTGCACTTCAGAGGTTGCTGATATTTCACCTGAAAATCTGGATTCCAGCTTGTGCTCCATCCAGTCCAGCACTTCATATGATATACTCCGCATATAAGTTAAATAAACAGGGTGACAATATACAGTCTTGTTGTACTCCTTTCCTGGTTTTGAACCAGTCAATTCAGTTCAGTTCAGTCACTCAGTCTTGTCTGACTCTTCGGGACTCCATGGATCACAGTATGCCAGGCCTCCCTGTCCATCACCAACTCCCAGAGCCTACTCAAACTCATCTCCATTGAGTCAGAGATGCCATCCAACAATCTCATCTTCTGTTGTCCCCTTCTCCTCTCGCCTTCAATCTTTCCCAGCATCAGGGTCTTTTCAAATGAATCAGCTCCTCCCATCAGGTGGCCAAAGTGTTGGAGTTTCAGCTTCAGCATCAGTCCTTCCAATGAACACTCAGGACTGATCTCCTTTAGGATGAACTGGTTGGATCTCCTTGCAGTTCAAGGGATTCTCAAGGGTCTTCTCCAACACCACAGATCAAAAGCATCAATTCTTCAGTGCTCAGCTTTCTTTAGAGTCCAACTCTCATATCTATACATGACTACTGGAAAAACCATAGCCTTGACTAGATGGACCTTTGTTGGCAAAGTAATATCTCTGCTTTTTAGTATGCTGTCTAGGTTGATCATAACTTTTCTTCCAGGGAGTAAGCGTCTTTTAATTTCATGGCTGCAGTCACCATCTGTAGTGATTTATTTTGGGAGCCCCCCAAAATAAATTCTGCCACTGTTTCCACTGTTTCCCCATCTATTTGCCATGAAGTGATGGGACCAGATGCCATGATCTTAGTTTTCTGAATGTTGAATTTTAAGCCAACTTTTTCACTCTTCTCATTCACTTTCATCAAGAGGCTATTTAGATCTTCTTCACTTTCTGCCATAAGGGTGATATCATCTGCATATCTGAGGTTACTGATATTTCTCCTGGCAACCTTGATTCCAGCTTGTGCTTCATCCAGCCTAGCATTTCTCATGATGTACTCTGCACATAAGTTAAATAAGCAGGATGACAGTATACAGCCTTGATGTACTCCTTTTCCTATTTGGAACCAGTCTGTTGTTTCATGACCAGTTCTAACTTTTGCTTCCTGACCTGCATACAGGTTTCTTAGGAAGCTGCTCAGGTGGTCTGGTATTCCCATCTCTCGAATTTTTCACAGTTTATTGTAATCCACACAGACAAAGGCTTTGGCATAATTAGTAAAGCAGAAATAGATGTTTTTTGGAGCTCTCTTGCTTTTTTGATGATCCAGCGGATGTTGGCAATTTGATCTCTGGTTCCTTGCCTTTTCTAAAACCAGCTTGAGCATTTGGAAATTCACGGTTCACGTATTGCTGAAGCCTGGCTTGGACAATTTTGAACATTACTTTACTAGTGTGTGAGGTGAGTGCAATTGTGTGATAATTTGAGCATTCTTTGGCATTGCCTTTCTTTGGAACTGGAATGAAAACTGACCTTTTCCAGTCCTGGGGCCACTGCTGAGTTTTCCAAAGTTGCTGGCATATTGAGTGCAGCACTTTCACAGCATCATCTTTTAGTATTTGAAATAACTCAACAAGGATTCCATCACCTCCACTAGCTTTGTTCGTAGTGATGCTTCCTAAGACCCACTTGACTTCACATTCCAGGATTTGTTGTCCCATATCTGGTTCTGACTTTCGCTTCTTGATCCACCTATAGGTTTCTTAGAAGAGAGGTAAAGTAGTCTGGTACTCCCATCTCTTTAAAAATTTTCCATAGTTTGTTGTGATCCACACAGTCAAAGTCTTTAGCAAAGTCAATGAAGCTGAAGTAGATGTTTTCTGGAAATCCCTTGCTTTCCCCATTATCCAACAAATGGTAGCCATTTGATCTTCAGTTCCTCTGCCTCTTTAAAACCCAGCTTGATCATCTAGAAGTTCTTGGTTCACTGTGGCTTACAGATCCCCCCTAAAAATTCTGCTGTGATTTATGTCAAGGAGTGTTCTGCCTATCTTTTCCTCTAGGAGCTTAATACTATCTGGTCTTACATTTAGGTCTTTAATACATTTTGGAATCATTTTTTTTAATAGGGAGTTAGAGAATGTTCTAATTTCATTATTTTACATGTAGTTTTCTAACTTTCCCAGCATCACTTATTGAAGTGGTGTATTTCACATCCTTTGTCATAGATTAATTGATCATGGTGCATGATGCTTAGTTGTTCAGTCATGTACTACTCTTTGTGACCCCATGGACTGTAGCCTGCCAGACTCCTCTGTCCATGGGGATTCTCCAGGCAAGAATACTGGGGTCAGATGCTCTGCCCTTCTCCATGGGATCTTCCCAACACAGGGATCAAACCCAGGTCTCCCACATTGCAGGCAGATTCTATACTGTCTGACCAACTAAGTGTGTGGATATATTTCTGGGCTTTCTATCCTTCTCCACTGATCTATGTGTCTGTGTGCCAGTACCATATTGTTTTGATTTACCATAACTTCATAGTATAGTCTAAAGTCAGGGAGCATGATTCCTCTAGCTCCATTTTTCTTTCTCAAGATTGTTCTGGCTATTCAGTGTCTTCTGTGTTTCCATTCAAATTTAATTTTTTTATGGTTCTATGAAAAATGGAACTGTTAATTTGATAGGGATTGCATTGAAACTGTAGATCTCCTTGGGTGGAGTGGTCATTTTAATCATATTTATTCTTCCAGTCTAAAACACAGTATGTCTTTCTGTCTGTTGGTGTCATCTTCAATTTCTTTCATCCGCATCTTACAGTTGTAGGAGTACAGCCCTTTTGCTTCTGTAGGTTTATTCCTAGGCATTTTTATTCTTTTTAATGTGATGGTAAATGGGATTGTTTCCTTAATTTCTCTTTCTGATATTTCACTGTTCATGTACAGAAATGCAACAGATTTCTGTATAATAGTTATGTATCCAATAACTTGATTGAATTCATTTTTGAGCTTGAGTTTTGTAGTGGTGTCTTTAGGATTTTACGTTTAGGCAAGCATTTATAGTCCCAGTTCTTTCTTCTAGGTTGGATTCATTTTATATTTTTTTATTGTCTGATGGCTGTAGCTAAGGACTTCCAAACCTATGTTGAATAAAAGTCATGACAGTGGGGAATCCTTGTCTTATAACTGATCTTAGAGGACATGCTATCAGCTTTTAACCATTGAGTATTTTGTTAGCTGTTATTGTTCAGGCACTCAGTCGTGTCTGACTATTTGCAACTCCATGGGCTGCAGCACACCAGACTTCCTTGTCCTTCACTATTTCCCAGAATTTACTCAAACTCATGTCCACTGAGTTGATGGTGCCATCCAAACATCTGATCCTCTGTCCAACCCTTCTCCTCCTGCCCTTGATCTTTCCCAGCATCAGAGTCTTTCAATGAGTCGGCTCTTTGCATCAGGTGGCCAAAATATTGGAGCTTCAGTTTCAGCATCAGCCCTTCCAATGAATATTCAGGGTTGATCTCCTTGCTATCCAAGGGACTCTCAAGAGTCTTTTCTAGCACCACAATTTGAAAGCATCAATTCTTCAGCACTCAACCTTCTTTATGATCTCACATTCATTAGAAAAAACATAGCTTTGAGGACCTTTGTTGGAAAAGTGATGTCTCTGCTTTTTAATATGCTGTCTAGGTTTGTTATAACCTTTCTTCCATGGAGCAAGCTGTGGTTTTGTCATATTAATATGTGGCCTTTATTATGTTGAGGTATGTTTCCTCTGTGCCCACTTTCTGAAGACTTTTATCATAAAATGGATGCTGAATTTTATCAAAAACTCTTTCTTCACCTATTAAAATGATTATACAGTTTTAATTCTCAAATTTATTAATGTGTATTGGTCTGTGGTCTCTGGATATGGAAAAATCCTAGCAAACCTGGGGTAAATCCCACTTGATTATGGTGAAGCATAGGTGTTAACTCCTTTCTAAACTGTCTTTAAAAGATGACTATTTCACTTATCACTATTCATAACAGGCATATTTGACTTTACATCCTTCATTTTATTTTTCTTTCCTTTGATTTTAATATTTTCTGGTGCAGTGTCTTTTGTTTTCTTTACCCCTGTGACTGCATCATAGACATCCTCATCCACTACCCCAAATCAACAGACATTCCTTAAGTAATTGGCAAGGTACAGATTATCTAATATTTTCCCTTAGTGTTTGCTTTTGCTGATTAAAACACATCTTTCCATTACAAACTTGAGTATAAAGACATATCTGTTGGTTTTTTACCGTGATAGTTAAAAAAATTAAAGCAATTTTATCACCTTGTACTCACCAGTATAGTCCTTTGGTTTGCTCATTTGTGAATTCTTCATTTTAGTGCATTTTTTGGTGTGACTAGAATACACTTGCAAATAATGTGTTTTTTTCCCTCATCATATTTTTTTTAATTTTTTTCCTTTTTTTTAAAAAAATTTCTTTACATTATGGTGTTGATTTTGCCATACATTGTCATGAATCCGCCATGGGTATACATGTGTTCCCCTTCCAGAAGCCCTCTCCCACCTCCCTCCTGATTCCATCCCTCTGTGTCATCCCGGTGCACCAGCCCTGAGCACCCTGTATCAAGCATCATACCTGGGCTGGCAATTGATTTCACATATGATAATTTACATGTTTCAATGCCATTCTCCCATATCATGCCACCCTTGCCCTCTCCTATAGAGTCCAAAAGACTGTTCTAGACATTTGCTTCTCTTTTGCTGTCTCGCATACAGGGTTATCGTTACCATCTTTCTAAATTCCATATATATATGTGTTAGTATACTGTATTGTTGTTTTTCCTTCTGGCTTACTTCACTCTGGATAATAGGCTCCAGTTTCATCCACCTCAGTAGAACTGATTCAAATGTATTCTTTTTAATGGCTGAGTAATATTCCATTGTGTATATGTACCACAGCTTTCTTATCCATTCGTCAGTTGATGGGCATCTAGGTTGCTTCCATGTCCTGGCTATTGTAAACAGTGCGGCAATGAACCTTGGGGTACAAGTGTCTCTTTCAATTCTGGTTTCCTCGGTGTGTATGTCCAGCAGTGGGATTGCTGGGTCATATGGCAATTCTATTTGCAGTTTTTTAAGGAATCTCCACACTGTTCTCCATAGTGGCTGTACTAGTTTGCATTCCCACCAACAGTGTAAGAGGGTTCCCTTTTCTTCACATCCTCTCCAGCATTTACAAATAAGTTTTTTAGAACAGACACGTGCAGACTTTTGAAACATGTATTCAAGCCTATTTTTCTAAACTGATATGTGAAAAGCTTAATTGAATATTTAATTCTTGGTTCACAATTTTATATTCAATATTTGTTAATAATATTTTTATTGCTTTCCTATATCCAAAATTGCCAAAAGAGAAGTCTGATATCACTGGCTAATCTTTGTGTTGATCCACTTTTTTTACCTGCAGAATTAATGAACTTTTAAAATCATTGAAAATGATTCACCAGTATTACCTCTCTCTCCTTCTCTGTCATGTCTCTGTCTCTAATGGACAGTGAGAGTTTCTGAATTAAGAGCCATATTAATTCATTAAAGTATTTTAATTCTTATATTTCTTTGAATATTTTTTCTGTTTTGTTTTTTAGAAAATCAAGTATCCATATGCCGCTGCTCCTGCTGCTAAGTCGCTTCAGTCATGTCTGACTCTGTGCAACCCCATAGACGGCAGCCCACCAGGCTCCGCCATCCCTCGGATTCTCCAGGCAAGAACACTGAGTGGATAAGTATCTATATATTGGAATCTAATGTCTATTTTATAATTCTAAGAATTTTTTCTTGGTATTTTCAAATTGAAGTTCTCGAGTCAGTTATTGATTCTATTTTCTGCATGTGTCCTGGTTTAAAATTAAAAATAAACAAAAATTTTAAAATTTTAAAAAATTTTAAAAAAAATAAAAAAATAAACTAGTATATATGAGCCACCAGTTCTACTATAAAAAATTAATTCTTATATTTTAGAACAACATTTTTCCTCACTAGTTCTCTCCTTCATATTGTTGTATTTATTGATGGATCATCAAATTTTAAAGACCTTTGGAATAAAAAATTTCCACGTCATCTTCAATTTTCTTGATAATGCAATACTGTTACGGTCTAGGCTTAGGAAATATAATATTCATTTTAGGAACTTTTTTTTTGCTTTAGCAGATTTTCTTTTATATTTTGATCTGCTCATAACAGTAATAATAACAGTTGCCACTGTCCTTACTGGTACTACTCTGTTATTGCTATGACTACTACCAATACAACTACTCCTGCTAATTATCACCACCAAAAGTTAACCCTTTTAAAATTATTCTTTATTTCTAGGCCCTGCATCACTCAAAATTCTATTAGCAAAAAAAATCCAATTCAGAAGATTCAAGAAATGTTTACCTAAGTAGCCTTTCCAGAGCTGTGGTCAGGACTAAGGAAACCAATAAATGATGTTGGGAAGCCCAGAGACCAGCAACAATGGGGAACACTTACGACTTCCTTGGTCTGAAGAGGTAAGAGGAGAAAAGTGGCATTGCTTGAGAACTAATCTGGGGGACCAAACAGATAATAATCAGCGGAGTCATGTGCTAAATATCTTAAATATGTTATATCTTTTAATATCCACAAGATAATACTACTATTACTTGCACCATACATATGAGAGTATAGAGTACTATATAATTTGTCCAAGGCACAAAGCTAAGAAGATGCAGAAATAGTCCTCTTAACCATCCCTCTAACTTCAGAATCCATGCTCCTACCTTCTGCAATATAATTTGTTCATCAAATTTTTAAGGAGCCCCCTTTATGCCAGGTGCTGCCAGAGATATTGGGCATAGAACGATGAATAAAGTCATATGGTACTTTCCCTCATGCAACTTCCTTACCTTTGACTGGGGGCATACTTACATGTTATTCTCAGTTCAGTTGCTCAGTCGTGTTTAACTCTCTGCAACCCCATGGACTGCAATACGCCAGGCTTCCCTGTCCATCACCAACTCCCAGAGTTAACTCAAACTCATATCCATTGAGTCGGTGATGCCATCCAACCATCTCATCTTCTGCCATCCCCTTCTCCTCTCGCCTTCAATCTTTCCCAGCATCAGGGTCTTTTCCAATGAGTCAGTTCTTCACATCAGATGGCCATAGTGTTGGAGTTTCAGCTTCAACATCAGTTCTTCCAATGAATACTCAGGACTGATATCCTTTAGGATGGACTGGTTGAATCTTCTTGCAGTCTAAGGGACTTTTAAGAGTCTTCCCCAACACCAGAGTTCAAAAGCATCAATTCTTCAGCACTCAGCTTTCTTTAGAGTCCCAACTCTCACATCCATACATGATTACTGAACTAAACCATAGCTTTGACTAGATGGACCTTTGTTGACAAAGCAATATCTCTGCTTTTTAATATGCTATCTAGGTTGGTCATAACTTTTCTTCCAAGGAGCAAGCGTCTTTTAATTTTATGGCTGCAGTCACTATCTGCAGTGATTTTGGAGACCCCAAAATAAAATCTGTCACTGTTTCCATTGTTTCCCGATCTATTTGCTGTTTTTTTTAAAATAAGGAGGGAGACATCTCCATGATTCCCTTCAGACCTTCCTCTTCACAAACTGTATAGAAGGAGGTTTGCAGGCTTAAGTTCTTATTCATTTTCTGGGAACCAAAGGAAGGGGAGTGGGGACATAGGCAGTGTAGTCAAAGAAATTTCTCCTGCGGTTTCTCACAGTTTCTTGGAAGTACAGGCTCCACATCTAGCAAGCCTGACACACCACAGCAGTACCAATGGTGTTGCTGGGAATTGGTTTGTTCTCCTGCTTCAGTCTGTCCACTTCTGAATGAAAAGTCAGCCAGATTGACATTCTGTGCTTCTGTTTTTAGTCCTTAAGTGTTTGGTCATTTGTTGTCTGAAGTTTGTTTCACAGTAGACCCGCTTTTAGATCATACCCCTCTCAAGTAAGAACCTGCTTAGTTTAGGGCTTTCTCAGATTCTGGCTGAGTTGTAGTTGCGAAATTGACTCAAGACAGTATTTCTGTTCTTTCCCACAGTCCATTCATGTTTATAGACTATGCCTCTCTAGATAGTAGGTATTAATATTTTTAAAGCCCTACATATTCATGTGTTTGCTTGTTTCTGCAACATTTTTATTTCTTTCACTTAAGTGACAATTATTGTACTGTGTTGAGAAACTCGTGTCCTGTATAAATCAGACTGAACTTGCATCTTGATGATGTTGTTGGGTTTTCATTATGAGGTTAAGACCTTTCTAAGGGTCAGCACTGATGGTTTTAGTTGTTCTTGTTTTAAGAAGTTCTTTTGGTTAGCTTTACTGCTATCTTGGAGGGGAACTCTTGTAAATGTGTCTTTATGCCTAGAAATATCCCACACCTGTTTGAAAGGATAAATGTTTTGGAGAGAATTTAGCTATAGCAAATAAAAGAAGAATGAGACCAAGCTCTCCTAATAGGTAACTGAACAAAGAGGAAAATAAGTAAAGTAGTATAATACAGCAGTTATTTTGAAAGAATGAGTTCAGACTTTTTGTTCTTAGATTTGAGATGAGAATAAGATGCTAACAAAGAAATTTCCTGCTTGTAGCTACAAATATGGACTTGTATTCAAACTCTAGGGCTGGCCTCAATGAGAAAAGGGATAAATAGAGCAAATTGAGGGAGGAGAAGAAAATCTTGAGAAACAGTACAGAGCGGGAATAGGAACTGGATTTAACAAAGGAGATAGGAAGATAATGCATATAGTGTTGTCCTATAAAAGTGCCTTATAATGCTTCTTTTGAAGTATTCTTTAAGAGTTTAGCATCAAGAAATCCTTTGTCTCCAGGTTACAGATGTTTCCTGCTATCATTGATATTTCCCCCTCTTTTATTTTGTATAAGCTTTGTCTTTTCCAATTAATTTAGGCATACTTTCGTTATTAAGACAACATTCGATAATGTAGCAATTCCGACTGGATGTCCATATTAAAACAAACCTAAGTATTGAACATAAAACCACCATCACCGAATGAAAGTTAACAAGTCATTTTCATAGGAAATCTGTAATGGACAAATTTATGCTCCATGATTATTAACCCAGGGGTCTGATTCCTAAAATAAAAACCATTTGCATGCTATTTCTCGTATGATAACCAGATACCTTTCATGATGCTAATTCTCTTTTGGTAGCAGTGGTTACAGACAAAGTCTGCTGGTCACAGATGCACTTCCCTACTCTAGGACTTCTATTCATTTGTTTAACATACTTTAATTAAGCCTGCCTCTATAATATAGTTTTCCAGGTTCCAAAAACAATTCAAAGATAATATCAGGAGAGTCTCTGTCTTCAAGGAGATTACTTTTCAGGGATTATTAATAGTCATTGGAATCAATTTTTAAAATTACTTTGCTTTTGTTGAAGTCTTTTGGTAACTTTAGAACTGATGTAACAATGTAGAAATAATTGTCATTTTCCAATTGAAAAAATCTAATTCATTCAAAGGAGAAAACATGAATTTAGGAATAAGGGAAATTGAACTCTTGCCTTTCAAATTGAATGCTTCTCTCAGAAGGTATATCTGGTATTAAAGGAATCATCCTTGAAGAATATTAGCATTGAGTCATAATGCTCTTCAATGGTTGATAATAATTTTTAATATAATTAATGATTATTTAGTGAGTCAGTAATATAGACCTTCATTTTGTCCAGTGCAATGCTAGATATGAGAGAGTTTTAAAGTAATTATCACATGAATTAAGAACCAGAAGTAACATACAAAGTAAATTTAAATACATAACATAGTACTTGATTGTTTACAAAGCACAGTCATGAACATTGCCTTATTTGATTATATATTATTGTCTTTTTTGAGCTGACATAAATACAATAGAGTAGACAATCAGGACTTATTCAGTGGGGCAGATTGAAATGTTGCAGAAGGCAAAGAAGGGCAAAACCAGTTTGGACTGGAGTAGCAGAGGAATTTTCCTTAAATTGCAATGTATTGTTCTCTATTTATCTTTTAAAATTCTTTTTACCTAGCTAGATGCCTCAGTGTTCTTTCTTTAATTCAGTTGTAATGTAGATTTGAATGAACAATTAAGCTGGGAGTAGTTACTATTAAATGCAGGTTTATAGGAAACAAAACAAAATTCTTACAAAAGTCATCATTGGAAAGAGTACAATGAAGAGGTGACTACATGCTATTTCTTTTAGAGCTACTTCCTCATTTCCACTAAACACTTTTTCTGGGTTCCTTTCTACACTGAGCATGTTGTGGGCCAAGGCTACTTTCTCATGAATGTCCTGTTCTGGTCATAATTCCTGCCAGGAATATGAGGAAGTGTTGTTCAGAACAACCCAGACAATTATGTGCTCTGTGCACATGTTTAACTAGACCAGTGATCAGAAATGACACTTTCCTGTGAAATGACAAAGTTGGATAGGGTGAGTGAACATTCCCTTGGTCCCTTTAATTCTCTCTGGGCCAAACAAAATAACCAAACACACATGCATACACAGCTGAAAAGTGCTTTTAAATACCTCAGGTTTTTGTGTGTTTTTAAAAAATTTTCCCAAGACAGCTTGAACAAGCCATTGCATTTTAATATTGGTGGTGGTAGTGATTTAAGTGCTGAGGTGCCTGTGCTCATCAAAGTTCTCTTCCAAGCCTCCCTCTGTCCCTCTCCTGTCTCTGCCTTTCTGTGTTACATTGCAGGCCTCATGTGTGCAGGTCGCAGGTACAGGCTAGAGGAGATCGCCATGGGGAAATAAGAGAAAGATATAGGAAATCTTACCGTATCTCAGTTCCCATGCGAGGAAGCATTTTATATTTCTTCAGTCAAAGAGGCATATAGGTCAGTCTTGGCCCTCTCATTTGAACTTGATGCTTAAAAAGTGATTCTGACAAGACAGGAAATGGAATTTATTTGAGTAGATGTATGTCATTTTTTAATGCATACACACAATACGAGTACAGTTTTTAAAAATTATAGTTAATTTACAAGTTTGTGTTGGTTTTGGTGTAAAGCAAAGTGATTCAGTTATACATACATATATAAATACAGTCTTTTTATACTTTCCTCAATTGTAGTCTAAGATATTGACTATAGTTCCCTGTGCTATACAGAAGGACCTTGTTGTTTATGTATAGTAGTTTGTATATGCTAATCCTAAACTCCTAATTTATCCCTCCCCCTCTTCCCATTTGGTCACCATAAGTATGTTTTCTATGTCTGTGAATCTGTTTCTGCTTTTCAAACAAGTTCATTTGTATCATATTTTTAGATTCCACATAGAAGTGGTATATTTTTCTTTCTCTGATTTACCTCTTTTAGTATGATAATCTCTAGGTTCATCCATTTTGCTCCACGTGGCATTATTTCATTATATTTCATGATTGAGTAATATTACATTGTATATATGTACCACATCTTGTTTATCCATTCATCTGTCATTGGACATTTAGGTTGGTTCCATGTCTTGGCTATTGTAAATAGTGTTGCTATGAACACTGGGGGCCATGTATCTTCAAATTGATTTTCTCGGAATATATGCCCAAGAGTGGGATTGTTGGATCATATGGTAACTCCATTGTCAGTTTTTAAGGAACCTCCATACTGTTTTCCATAGTGGCTGTACAAATTTACATTCCCACTGACAGTGCAAGAGGGTTCTCTTTCCTCCACACCCTCTCCAGCATTTACTCTTTGTAGATTTTGGATAATGGTCATTCTGAGTGGTGTGAGGTTATACCTCATTATAGATTTGATTTGCATTTCTCTACTAATGAGCTTTACTGAATATCTCTTCTTGTTCTTATTAGCCATCTGTATGCCTTCTTTGGAAAAATGTCTGTCTAGTACCAGTACATTTAAAACTTAAAATTAGCATATAAACTAATCATAGTAGTGTCTCATGGCACTCTAGTTGGATAACATAGAACTAACATAGACTAGTTAGAGAATAAGTACCAGATTGCATACTAACTAACTGCTAAATTATTAGTTAAAAGCAGTACAACCCAATACTGCCATATTTATTCTCTCTTATGTAAATACATACTTTTGAAAACCATTTTTGTTTGAATAACTATTCTACTCTCAGATTTATCACTATCTTCCAAAATGAAAAACATTCAAATTTCAACATACAGGATTCAGCTGCTGCAGCTGTAGCACCAAAAAAAAAAAAAAAAAAAAAAGGCAAATTCAAACCTAAGATGAACATATTTGCTAAATAGCATTTTCCTTCTTTGTTGGCTTTTGGTCATTATTATTTTGGCTGATTTGATTTGGAGAGCTGACATTCAATGTTTTAACATTTCTAAGCCCCTTTTGGAGACCCCAAGTGGAAATAGAAAAAGTAAGAGGTAATTCAAAACTGTTGAAACACTGAAAGTAAAGAAATTCTTCAGGGGAATAAACCCTTTTATAAACCAAGAAAAGAAGGTAAAAAGCAAGAGGGTATAGAGAAACCGAGAAGACAGATTTGAAATAGAATAAAGAAAATAATAAAAGGTATCACATTGTTACAAAAACACATAAATAAAGCCAGCCTAAGGAAACCAGATGGAAAGGGAGAAATTGAAGGAAAAGGTATGCTCTGAAGTCAAAAGAGAGTTGCACATGAGACAGAAGACACGAGTTCCAGCCTCACCTGTTGCTCACGGGCTGTGTGGCTCTACAGGATGTCCAAAGTTTCTGCGCTTCACTTTCAACTCTGTAAAATCACTTCAAATTCTCAAATTCTTTGAAAGAAGACATTTTTGCATCTCTCCATTTCTTCTTTGCTATTTACTGCTGAACAATTAACAGTAGTGAATTTGCTACTTTTGACTGACTATAAATAGACAGACTACTATAATACAGCCTGTTTTACAGGGTTAAAATAGCTGACAAGTCAAGTGGGTAAATAAGTCTTTTTTTCTCTAGGTCTAGTTTCCTGTAACTGTTCATAATTCTCCTGAGCGTATGTAGCCCACTGATACACTTAGAATGCCTGGTTGTGGACTGGTATCCCAGAAATGCTAAATATTTCATTAATGCTTTCTGACTAAAATGAAAGCAAGAAAAGAGAGTGTGATTAATTTGTCTGTGGCAACGGAGGATAAAAAGCAGACTGAAGGCTGTGGTTTTATAAAGACAAAAGAAATTATTCAGGCTGTTTCTACGTTTTGCAAATGTATTGCTTCTACTTTGCTTTTAAGCATTTTATTTAGTATTTCCACTTTGATTATAATTTATAACCAAAATGAGACAATCTATGTAAAGTGCTTATTAGAGTGCCTCGTACATGGTAAGTGTTCAGTAAATATTAGCCTACTATTGTTAACATGAAAGTATGTTTGTATTTTACAACTTTTACTTTCTATATAAAAAGATGGTTTAGCACAGGCAGATTCATGCATTAGTAGTAAAGGTGGAAACAAATAAAATAATTAAAAAAAAACCCATAAGGGAGCCAGATTGGGGAAAGAAAGGAGACTAGATATATACATTAATTATTAAAAGGAATTTGAGGCCATGATTTGTTCTGTTCCCCACTCTGTCAGTGTCCATACACATAAACATACACACACACAACACACACACTTTAGAAATTCTTGTCTACAATCAGAAGGAATATTTTTTTTAATTCATGAATTAGAGTTTGATTTATCACAAAAGGAAATATCTTTTGGGCCTACATTCCTTATCAGCATATCTTAAAAATTGCTTTATGTTTTTGTTTAGAAGGATATTCTGCCCCCTGCTCCAGTACATTCAGAAGAAAATAGCAATGCTTCTTTGTAAACAGAAAGCATGTATCTGACAAAATCTAGCTTTAAAATTGATAACAGAACACATGGTACCACTTCAGTGTATATGAAGTTTCCATCAAGAAGGAGGAGTTGGTAGAGTGAGAAGGACATATTGTGAGGAAAATCTTGTTCTCACTGGAAAGAGAGGATCATGATAGTTTAGGATGGTTTGAGGAAAATTAGATGTGCTGATCTTGATTTATAAATTCAGGTCACACACAAAAAAATAAAGATGGAGCAACCACTAAGGCAGGTGAATGTTCAGAGTCCTTCCTTAGATTAATGTAAAATTAGAGTCATAAAAAGCCACTTCTGCCCCCAAAATGTTTCCAATTAGGACTAAATAATGAGGGCATTTCAATGGTGGGAACACTAAGGGGGAACACAGAACTATCTCACTGATGGATCTAATTTAGAGAAAGACAGGCTATTAAACTCAAAAGTTTAAGCTTAAAATATTAATATCATCCCAAACCACCAGGAATGTATATACATACCAAGTTCTAATGCTTTGCAATACTAAAAGCTAATACATTGAAAATTGAAAGTTAGCATTAGAGGAGAATGAGGAAGCCAAAAGATGGCCTAATCAATGACTAATCCAGCTGAGGATGGATATGAGGGAAAAAAGTACAAAACACTTTTTTGATATTTCTTTTACTATTACTATGAAGTTGATGTATTGTTCATAGTTGAGGGAGCCTTCTATATGATAGACACTGTGTTGGATAATGGAAAAATGTTGGCTGACTTGAAGTTTCCTATCCAACCAGAGCTCAAACTTTTATGGATTTTAAGAAAACAAATTATTAAAGCACTGAGTTCTGGATGTTGAACATGTCCTAAGGAAAAAGACAATGCTGTGGAAGCACAGTGCAGGGAACAGCCCAAACTGAGTAGGAATGATGGAGAAGGCATCTCAAGCAGGTGAGATCTGAGATGAGCCTTGAAAAATGAAGGAAAGTTTTCTAAGCAGAGAAGAAGGAAGAGAGAGGACAGTCCACACAGAATAAATAGCACAAACAAAATATAAAAACAACAAAATAAAAAATCAAAGGCCAGAGACCATCTGGGGAAATGTGAAGGGTCTAAGGTGAAGGACATACTGAAGTATTGTGAGGAGACCTGAGCCGGGAGATGAGGTGGCTTGCTCAGCCAAATGTGGAAGCGGGTTTTGTAGGTCCTGCTGAAGAGTTAGAACCTTATCCTGCAGGGCATGGGATGAGTCACACTGAAGGATGTGTGCTTTTGAGAAATGACACTCATGATAATGTAGATAGCAGAAGAAAGAGGTTAAAGACAGAAGGCTTGTTATCATGCTGCTGCTGCTGCTAAGTCGCTTTAGTCGTGTCCAATTCTGTGCGACCCCCTAGACGGCAGCCCACCAGGCTCCCCGCCCCTGGGATTCTCCAGGCAAGAGCACTGGAGTGGGCTGCCATTTCCTTCTCCAATGCATGAAAGTGAAAAGTGAAAGTGAAGTCGCTCAGTCTTGTCTGACTCTTCGTGACCCCATGGACTGCAGCCTACCAGGCTCCTCCGTCCATGGGATTTTCCAGGCAAGAGTACTGGAGTGGGTTGCCATTGCCTTCTCCGGCCTGTTATCATGCAGGTAAGGAAAAAGAAAGGCTTCGATGAAAATAGTGTCAGGGATGCAGAGATAATGAGGAAGGCCATTGGGCTTGAGGGATAGGACTTCATATGGAAGGTGGAGGAGAAAGAGCATCATTGGTGACTTTGGGTTCTGTCTAGAGGAATTATGCTACATAGTGAAGGGGATGAGGAGGAGGAACAAGCGATGGGTTTCAGTAGTGTCAGATAAGGCTTTTAATGCCAGTGAGAAATCCTGGGGATTTCATTAGGAAGCCACAAAGAGCCATCCTGGAGATACAGATCAGGGGTTCAATATCTAATGGTTGTTACTTAAAAGTCATAGAAGTGAATGAGATAACCAATGGAGCATATGTAGGAAAAAGTTAGATAGAGTGAGCCAAGGAGAGAATCCTCGGAAATGCTGAAGATGCCAACAGGGGGACCAAAGACACAACAGTGTGCTGAAAGCAGCATTCAGAAGACAAGTGGGAGAAAAACTAAGAGAGTTATATTTTGGCCAAAGCATCATGTGAAAGATAAGATCATGTGCTAATATGTGACTATTATGTATCCTAATATGGGCAAATCCAATTTGTGGTCCTACAAAGTCATAATTAGATATCCGCTCTCCCTGTGGAAATAACCAGAGTTGCAGACACAGTAACTCTAAGAAAATGTTATTCTAGGACTTCCCTGGTGGTAGAGCAGATAAGAATCCACCTGCCAATGCAGGAGACATGAGTTTGATCCCTGGTCCGGAAGATTCCACATGCTGCAGGCAACTAAAGCCCATGTACCACACTACTGAGCCCACGTGCCGCAACTACTGAAGCCCCTATACTTAGAGACGGTGCTCTGCAACAAGAGAAGCCACCACTATGAGAAGCCCATGTACCATAAGGAAGAGTAGCCTGCGCTCACCAAAACTAGAGAAAACCCACATTCAGCAGTGATGACCCAGTGCAACCAAAAAATAAACAAATAAATATAAAAGAAACAAATGTTTTTCTAGAACTAGATAAGCAATGCAAAATCAATAAAGTGAAAGCAATTCCTATAATATATTGAATATTGACTGAACTTAGACCCAGTTTGATTAAAAAATACATACAATAAGATATTGTTTTATAGGAGACACTAAGGATTAATGAAGGTATAGATGAAGTGAAGTGAAAGTTGCTCAGTCATGTTGGACTATTTGTGACCTCGTGGACTATACAGTCCATGGAATTCTCCAGGTCAGAATACTGGAGTGGGTAGCCTTTCCCTTCTCCAGAGGATCTTACAAACCCAGGGATCGAACCCAGGTTTCCCGCACTGCAGGTGGATTCTTCACCAGCTGAGCCACCAGGGTAGCCCAAGAGTACTGGAGTGCATAGCCTACCCCTTCTCCAGCAGCTCTTCCTGACCCAGGAATTGAACTGGAGTCTCCTGCTTTGCAGACAGATTCTTTACAAATTGAGCTATGAGGGAAGCCCCAATGTACAGATGCTGAGTCCTGAAAAATAAATTTGGCCATAAACAGGTGAAAGACTCCAAATTAATGATGTTTCACTTATTTTCCTTTGCTTCAAATATTATTCAAATTATGCATTGAATAGATATTCCTATGCTCTTCACATTCTTCACAATACGTTTGCCTATACACATACATACTCACAGGAGTGATGTACATAGCATGTACTATTTTGGACCCATTTTAAAACACCAAGGTAACTATTTAGCCAGTAAAACTTAAATGACTTCTCTTTTCTGTTTCCAAGGGAAAAACATTACATTGCACTCACAAACTGCGTATGTTTTTTTCCATCAGTAAATATATGTCATATGTCAAAATAAACTGGCCAAGGAAATGTAAATAAATGATTCAGTACAACCCATTACTGGTACTGGAAAAAGGCTCAAAAGCATAACGCCTACAGATTGTGAGCCAGGAACACCAGGTTTTCACATAATGGGTGGTACATACCGTAATGAGAAACAGGGGGTGGAGAGGAAGCTGTGACATGGATGGGTGCCAAGGCATCTTGTGCACTTAACTTACCATACCATATTGAGATGCCCTATTTTGGGGTCTGTCTTCTCCAACTGTAAGTCTTCTCAAGGAAAAAAAAATAGCTATATTCACCTTTTTACCACTATAGATAGCACAATTTAAACACTAAACAAATCCATTAGGCTGAATCAACTTACTCGAACCAGTCGATGTCAAGAATCATGATAAACAGGTTAAGAAGGGCATAGCATTTTTCAACATAGTTCTGGAAGTCCTAGATACAGAAATCAAAGAAAAAGAAATAAAAGGAATCCAGACTGGAAAAGAAGTAAAGCTCTCACTGTTTGCACATGATATGATACTGTACATAGAAAACCCTAAAAATAGTATCACAAAATTACTAGAGCTAATCAGTGAATTTAGCAAAGTTGCAGAATATAAAATCAATACACAGAAATCACTTGCATTTCTATATACTAACAGTGAAAGAATCAGAAATTAAGGAATTAATCCCATTCACTATTGCAACAAAATGGATTAAATATCTAGGAATAAACTTACCCAAGGAGACAAAAGAACTGTACACAGAAAATTATAAGACACTAATGAAAGAAATTAAAGATGACATAAACAGATGGAGAGATAGTCCATGTTCCTGGATAGGAAGAATCAATATTGTGAAAATGACTACTACCAAACACAATCTACAGATTAAATGTGAGCCCTATCAAATTACCAATGGCATTTTCCACAGGACTAGAACAAAAAAATTTCACAATTCATATGGAAACACAAAAGACCCCAAATAGCCAAAGCAGTCTTGAGAAAGAAGAATGGAGCTGGAGGAATCAACCTTCCTGACTTCAGATTATACCACAATGCTACAGTCATGAAGAGAGTATGGTACTGGCACAAAAACAGAAATATAGACCAATGGAACAAGATATGAAGCCCAGAAATACACCCATGCACCAACAGGTGCCTTATTTTTGACAAAGGAGGCAAGAATATACAATGGGGCAAAGACAGCCTCTTCAATAAATGGTGCTGGGAAAACTGGACAACTACATGTAAAAGAATAAAATTAGAATACTTTTTAACACCATACACAAAGATAAGTTCAGAAAGGATTAAAGACCTAAATGTAAGACCAGAAACTATAAAACTCTTAGAGGAAAACATAGGCAGACATAAATCAAAGCAAGATCCTCTATGATCCACCTCTAGAGTAACGGAAATAAAAACAAAAGTAAACAAATGGGACCTGATTAAACTTAAAAGCTCTTTCACAGCAAAGGAAACTGTAAGCAAGGAGAAAAGACAACCCTCATAATGGGAGAAAATGATAGCAAATGAAACAACTGATGAGGGATTAATTTCCAAAATATGCAAGCATCTCATACAACTCAATGCCAGGAAAACAAATAACCCAATCAAAAAGTGGGGGAAAGACTTAAGCAGACATTTCTCGAAAGAAGACATACAGATGGCTAACAAACACATGAAAAGATGCCCCACATCACTCATTATTAGAGAAATACAAATCAAAACTGCAATGAGATATCACCTCACACTGCTCAGAATGGCCATCATCAAAAAGTCTACAAACAATAAATGCTGGAGAGGGTGTGGAGAAAAGGGAAGGTGATTGCACTGTTGGTGGGAATGTAAATTGATACAGCCACTATGGAAGACGGTATGGAGATTCCTTAAAAACTAGGAATAAAACCACCATATGACTCAGAAATCCCACTCCTAGACTCTGAGGAAACCAAAAGTGAAAAAGACACATGTATCCCATTGTTCATTGCAGTGCTATTTACAATAGCTAGAACATGGAAACAACCTAGATGTCCATCGAAAGATGAATGGATAAAGAAGTTGTGGTTCACATACACAATGGAATGTTACTCAGCCATAAAAAGGAATTCATCTGAGTCAGTTCTGATGAGGTGGATTAACCTATTATACAGAGTGGAGTGAGTCAGAAAGAGAAAAATAAGTATTGTATTCTCACACATTTATACAGAATCTAGAAAAATGGTGCTGAAGAATTTATTAACAGGGTAACAATAGAGAAACAGACATAGAGAATAGACTTATGGACTTGGGGAGAGGGGAAGAGAGGGTGAGATGTATGGAAGAGTAACATGGAAACTTATATTACCATATGTAAAAGAGATAGCCAATGGGATTTTGCTGTATGGCTCAGAAAACTCAAACAGGGGCTCTGAATCAACCTAGAGGGGTGGGATGGAGTGGGAGATGGAAGGGAGGGGATATATGTTTACCTGTGGCTGATTCATGTTGAGGTTTGACAGAAAACAGCAAAATTCTGTAAACAATTATGCTTCAATAAAAAAACAAATTTTAAAAAATACAAAAAAAGAAGGGTATAGCAAGATTGTTTACCACACCTGGGAAATGATTAAACTGATCTAAACAAGTGAAGCATTGTGGTTGTCTGCAGGAAGCTCAGAGAAGGAATAAGATGAAACCACGCAGAAACATGTGCTCTCCTCAAGCAGAGAAGAGAACAAAGTGTAAGTGTTGTCAGTTAAAAAGGCCAGAGTTCAGTAGGGAAGGGAACCTTACTTCAGCCAAGGTAGACAAAGCAATGTCATTCATGCCCCTGACCTAGTCTAGCCATGCTTGACATTACATTCTAAGTTTATCTTTGTGACGCTTTTAGTCATTGTTTGAACACAACTCCTCTGACTTTATTAGATTATAGGAAGTTGTCAGCAAATAACACTGTGCCTGGCACATAGTGAAAATCACAAAAAATATCCAAATGAATATATTTGAATTTTCCCACTCAAACTGGCTATTATTAACTGTAGCTACCATTAACTGTAGACCACATGCCATTCTTGATGGAGCCCAAGCCTGGGCACTAATAATACTAACAATACTGTTAGTCAGTAACCACCGACACAACATTTCAATAGTGCCAGACACTCTTCTCAGCTCTTTATATGCATTAACCCATTTAGTCGTCACTGATAATCCTATTATTCTCCCAACTTTGTAGCAGAGGAAACTGAGGCATAGAAAGACAAGCAGAAATGAGTGACACATAAACACTAGGATAAAGAACCTCCCTCCAAACTCATTGAGGAAGACCTGGCTGTTCACAATTACCAACTCACAGGTCCACTAGTCATTAGAGTTCTGCTGAATACGAGGGACCAAGAGTGGAGGGTATGGAACAAAGAAAGTCCAGGTGCCAGGTGGAAGTGCTGCTGGTCCTCCTGGGATGCAATGAAAAAAATCAAAGCTGGTGTACCCGGGTGTCAGGAAGTAGCCCTGGACCACCACAGTGGTAGCAATTTAGAAAGATCATGACTCTGTGTATAGAAGGTGGGCTTCATAACTGTGTTCCAAGTGCTATATATAACCTTTGAGAATGACTCCATTTGATAGGGGGGAGAAAACCACCAGTATCTTGTCAAGTTGACAGCTCATCAATTTTGGAATTTGGCATCACAGCCCAGGGAGTGCTGGGGTGAATCTATAACTTGCAGGGACAGGACTCTACTAAGCAAAGGATGACTGGAAAAAGGTAAATTTAAACTTCTTCAAGTCACACATTTAATCCCATTTTGAGTTTGAGAACTCACAGTTAGTTGGATTCAGGCATTTATACAGTGAAATTTAGAATACATCATTGAAATTCAGGTCAGCTTTTCAAGTGGTGTTTGAGATTATCCAATTCAGTTCAAATGTCTTCCTTCTGCCATAAACAGGTACTTGTTTAAGGTGATGAGTTTTCTATCTACAAAAGATCAAGTGTAACTGAGCAAGGCAGTTTTACTGATCTAATAAGTAACACATCTAATAAATAAAGAATTATATAGAATAAATAGGACTCTCCATCCTGGTAATAAACCAAAATTTCATTTTCCAGGAAGGTGATATTACCAGGAGAGGGCAAGATAAGGCTTTTATCTGTGATTCTTCTGAAACTCTAACCGATAGTTTATGATCATGCATTTTTTATAGAAAGAATATCTTTAGCTTTTGTCTAATTGCTAAAGCAATCAGGAACCTAGAAAATATTTAAAAATTACAAGTATAAAGGTAACATGTTAGAATTAAGAAAATGTCCACTTTCCACACTGAATTGAAGGGATACCAAAAAGCATTTTCACCAGAGGTTAAACTGATCATCACTATTCATGCTCTTCCCTTATATACATTTGCATTTAATCGGGATGCATCATAATAACTGGATAAGAGCCTGCCCTACTGTCGCACCCTCAGGTTCAAATCCCAGACCCACTTCTTGCCAGCTCTATAAACTGGAGATGTTGCCTAAGACTTTTCTTGTTTAGTCTTCTTATATAATAGCATCTACCTCCTACGGCTCTTGAGATTAAATTACATCAAGTTTACAAAGCCCTTCTCAAAGCACCTGGCACTTAAGGAAATAAGCTATTGTGGTTGTATACTTGTGATAAAATTTTATGTTAAAAAATTTTCCAATTTGCAAGTTTTTTCTCAGAAATTCATGATGGCTCAGTTGTCAATCATAAAGAAAACAGCTTGTATTGTCCTTTTGACTATTTTGTTAGGTACCAACAAATCAAAAGCTGCTTTTGTTTTCCAGTGTTGACATATTGCCAGATTTTTGCCAATTTTCCTCAAATATGAGTTGTAATTTAATTTTAAGTAAAACCTGAAACTCCCTTATCCTTGGGAAAATAGAACTTCCTGTTCTTAAGACAAAGACTCAAAGACTTCTTTTGAGTTTATACAAAACAACATGTGTGTATAAGGAATTAAGTAATCCAAAAATATATAATTAAATTTCCCTTAAAATAAGCATTCTTTCAGCTCTTATGTTTTTGATTAGGAGAGAAACATTTCCTAAGCATTAAGTTAGTTCTCTGAGTTTTCAAGGATGACACACATGAAGGAAAAAAAGGTAAAATGTTTACCCAAAATTCACTTGAAAGTGAAGTATGGTTTGTCTTAAGAATTTATCTAGAGAGAAAGGGAAAAGAGTTTATTCATGTAATGATTTCACTTATTCCTTGAGAGAACACAGGCAGTCTGGTTTAAAATCATTGTCCCCAGAGACATAAAAGAAGACCATGTCAGATGGAGGTGGAGAGATTAAAATCCTAAGAAAAAAATTATCATGCAATTTTTAGTGAAACTTACTTGTTTTTATATTGTCATTAACAAATGTTTACGTTCCTTTGTATTTTGTGAAAACAATTTTATATGTGGAAGTTAAGCTGAGGACATGTAGACCAGAAAATATAATCATTGTAGCATTGATTATACTGTACTTAAAAAGCATAGATATTTTTCAAGCGACTTGCAATTGCAAAATTATAGTTGTCTTGTTAAAGAAACACATTAAACTGAGAGGACAACGCATTTTTAAAAAGCCAATTTTAACTCAACTCTGCAATAATAAAATAGTTTTAATTTTTTATTATTTCTGGTATGAAAGGAAACAAATTGACCCAAATAAGCTTTAAAGATCCACAATACTAGAGGAATTTACTACAAATAAACCTTTAGTCTATCTCCCAGTTTCTAGGCTGAATAACTTTCTTAGCCATTCAAAATTACATTTATTCTCCCCAAAATACAATTTCAAGAACCTTGTATAATAACGCATTCTAGGAAGTAAAATATACTCAGATATATCATATTTTCTTTTATCTTGCTGTCTATGAAATGTGTTCATCATTTAACTGTTAAAAATCTTTAGCTGAATTTCCTTAGTATTTTTTCCAGTCCTTCCAACACAGATGTCTAATTATATATTGTTTTCAGTGGAGTTATCTTGTTAACATAGGCATATTTCCATGCACAGATGACCTATTATTTTGAAAATATTGTTTTCTAACCATGGCAATTATTAGTTATTCCATCAGTCCATCCCTCCACAGTGATCTGTTTCTCCATTTACAGAGCTAGACAACATTAACATTTCTAAGGTATTAATAAGTACCAATATCCTTTTTAGGTCACTTTAACTTCAATTTGCACTTATTAAATACTATGTATGAGGCACCTTACTTTTTGCTTTCACTAACATATATATAAACTGTCTTGAACAAGATTACTTTACATACCAAGATTATTTTGTAGGTCTTTGTGAGTGATATCAACACAAGGGAAGTATATACATATATGCTAAATCTACATTAGATGTCCAAATACTTTTCTGGCCAGTTACTTCACATACAAAGATTATTTTGTAGGTCGTCGTGAGTAATATCAACACAAGGGAAGTATAGACATATTTGCTAAATGTCCATCAGATGTCCAAATACTGTTCTGGCCTTACATTTTGAAATATCCTTTTTCCAAATGCTAACCAATACAAATTATATAAAAATATGTTCTCAAATGTTTACTATAAATTTAGAGCAGCTTACAAGTATCAACAATAAAGAAGTCAGATAGAGCTTTAATAAGTACTTTAGAAGACCACTGCTGTTGTTCTTGTTCAGTTGCGAAGTCCTTTCTGCTTCTTTCCCACCCCATGGACTGTAGCACACCAGTCTCCTCTCTCTTCCACTGTCTCCTGGAGTTTGCTTAAATTCTGTCCCCTGAGTCAGTGATACTATCTAGCCATCTCATCCTCTGCCACCCTCTTCTCTTTTGCATTCAATCTTTTCCAGCATCAGGGTCTTTTCCAGTGAGTCACCTCTTTGCATCAGGTAGCCAAAGTATTGGAGCTTCAGCTCCAGTCATAACCCTTCCAATGAAAATTCAGTGTTGATCTCCTTTAAGACTGACTGATTTGATCTCCAACATACAAAATATCAAAATATGCTTGGCATAACACATAAGACTGAATGAATTATGTCTGTACTTGAGATCAATTAGGAAAAATATCCTTGGATTTTTCAAACTTTTCAGACTGAAAAAAGTAAAGATTTCAAGATGTGATATTACACTGTATGTGGGAAAGTATGGTTAAAAATCACACTTTCCCACATACAACACTAAATTTTAAAATCACAAACAAATATAAATGTCCTCATCTACAAAACTAGGTAAATGGAGTGAAAATTCAAGTCGGTTTTCAATTGGTTTAGGAGAATGAAACATCTATACTTTTCTAAATGTCCTGGTGTTTAAGTCATCAGATATTTTGATCATCTCCTCTTCTTCTTTCTCATGCAACAATACTCTCCTGACGTTCACTAGACTACTGTTAATATTATCATTCCTGCGAAGCTCCTAGATCTGTGACCCCCATCCTGACATTGCTCCTGCACTAATATCCAAACAGTGGCTCCATGTTTCTACCTGCGTATCCTACCTACACTTGAAGGTCAGTATGCACCGAAGTGAATTCAGCCTCATCCCTCACACATATGTTCCTGTATACTAATTCAGTTTATGACAGAAACATTGATGAACCTCATCAACATTTGCATTAAAATTGGATGCCAAGTGCTATTATTGGTTCTATAACTGGCAGATCTAGAATACATTCCCCGAGGAAGACATACACATGGCTAACAAACACATGAAAAGATGCTCAACATCCCTCATTATCAGAGAAATGCAAATCAAAACCACAATGAGGTATCACTTTACACCAGTCAGAATGGCTGTAATCCAAAAGTCTACAAGCAATAAATGCTGGAGAGGATGTGGAGAAAAGGGAACCCTCTTACACTGTTGGTGGGAATGCAAACTAGTACAGCCACTATGGAAGACAGCGTGTAGATTCCTTAAAAAACTGCAAATAGACCTGCCATATGACCCAGCAATCCCACTGCTGGGCATATACACCGAGGAAACCAGAATTGAAAGAGCCACGTGTACCCCAATGTTCATCGCTGCATTGTTTACAATAGCCAGGACATGGAAGCAATGTCGATGCCCATCAACTGACGAATGGATAAGAAAGCTGTGGTACATATACACAATGGAATATTACTCAGCATTAAAAAAAAATTCATTTGAATCAGTTCTACTCAGGCGGATGGAACTGGAGCCCATTATCCAGAGTGAAGTAAGCCAGAAGCAAAAACAACAATACAGTATATTAACACATATATATGGAATTTAGAAAGACAGTAACGAGAACCCAACATGGGAGACAACAAAAGGAACGCAGATGTATAGAATAGACTCGTGGACTTTGTGGATGAGGGTAAGGGTGGGATGATATGGGAGAAGGGCATTGAAGCATGTTAATTGTCAGGTGTCTAATCAATC
>ML664159.1:886586-905500 GCA_007570785.1 Antilocapra americana
TTTCTAATTCTGTTGATTTGGTTCTTCTCCCTTTGTTTCTTGATGAGCCCAGAGATAAATCCACGCATCTATGGACACCTTATCTTTGACAAAGGAGGCAAGAATATACAATGGAGAAAAGACAACCTCTTTAACAAGTGGTGCTGGGAAAACTGGACAGCCACTTGTAAAAGAATGAAACTAGAACACACTTTCTAACACCATACATAAAGATAAACTCAAAATGGATCAAAGATCTAAGCACAAGACCAGAAACTATAAAACTCCTAGAGGATAACATAGGCAAAACACTCTCTGACATAAACCAAAGCAGGATCCTCTATGACCCACCTTCCAGAATATCGGAAATAAAAACACGAATAAACAAATGGGACCTAATTTGAATTAAAAGCTTCTGCACAACAAAGGAAACTATAAGCAAGGTGAAAAGACAGCCTTCAGAATGGGAGAAAATAATAGCCAATGAAGCAACAGACAAACAATTAATCTCAAAAATATACAAGCAACTCCTGCAGCTCCATTCTATAAAAATAAACGACCCAATCAACAAGTGGGCCAAGGAACTTAACAGACATTTCTCCAAAGAAGACATAAAAATGGCTAACAAACACATGAAAAGATGCTCAACATCACTCATTATCAGAGAAATGCAAATCAAAACCACAGTGAGGTACCACTTTACGCCAGTCAGAATGGCTGCCATCCAAAAACCTACAAGCAATAAATGCTGGAGAGGATGTGGAGAAAAGGGAACCCTCTTACACTGTTGGTGGGAATGCAAACTAGTACAGCCACTATGGAAAACAGTGTGGAGGTTCCTTAAAAAACTGCAAATAGACCTGCCATATGACCCAGCAATCCCACTGCTGGGCATATACACAGAGGAAACCAGAATTGAAAGAGCCACGTGTACCCCAGTGTTCATCGCTGCATTGTTTACAATAGCCAGGACATGGAAGCAACCTAGATGCCCATCAACTGATGAATGGATAAGAAAGCTGTGGTACATATACACAATGGAATATTACTCAGCATTAAAAAAAAATTCATTTGAAGCAGTTCTACTCAGGTGGACAGAACTGGTATCCAGAGTGAAGTAAGCCAGAAGGAAAAACAACAATACAGTATACTAACGCATATATATGGAATTTAGAAAGATGGTAACGAGAACCCTGCATGCGAGACAGCAAAAGGAACGCAGATGTATAGAACAGACACGTGGACTCTGTGGATGAGGGCAGGGGTGGGATGATTTGGGAGAATGTCATTGAAACATGTTAAGTATCATATGTGAAATCAATCGCCAGCCCAGGATTGCTGCTCGGGGCTGCTGCACCAGATTTCTCCGGGGGAGGGAGTCGGGAGGGAGGAGGGAGAGGGGTTCTGGAGGGGGAACATATGTACACCCATGGCGATATCATGTCATTGTATGGCAAAACCGATAAAAATAAATAAATAAAAGCATCAATTTTTTAGTGCTAAGCTTTCTTTATAGTCCAACTCTCACATCTATACGTGACTGCTGGACAAACCATAGCTTTGAGTAGATGTACCACGTTGCAGTAGGACAAAAGAAAAACTGTATTATATCTTTCCCTATTTTGAACCAAGTAAAAAAAGTTAATAAAAATCTATAATCAAAATACTGTTCACATACAAGTGTCAACTCTCATAGAATACCTGTTAGAGAGCATGAGGGCCTTGGCTGGGAGCTATGAGCTGATTGGAAATAGTTGTGCAACAATGCAGGGTAGTAAAACAAATAAACAACACTTGGGTTTATTTAAAATTTTTACTTTGTTCATATGGATGTGGAGAAGTCAATTGCAGCCCACTCCAGTAGTCTTGCCTGGAAAATCCCATGGATGGAGGAGCCTGGTAGGCTGCAGTCCATGGGGTTGCAAAGAGTCAGACACAGCTGAGCGACTTCACTTTCATTTTTCACTTTCATGCATTGGAGAAGGAAATGGCAACCCACTCCAGTGTTCTTGCCTGGAAAATCCCAGGGACGGCAGAGCCTTGGGGGCTGCCGTCTATCGGGTCTCACAGAGTCGGACACGACTGAAGTGACTTAGCAGCAGCAGCATCATGGATGTTTTGTGTATTGCATTAGACATTGCATTTAAACTTTATTTTTTGAATGCCCTTTAAGTTTTACTTCAAGGCAAGTTGTACTAATGGTAGTCCAGCCCTGTCCATTATTGTAATTATGTTAAGGTTTAATTCAGTTTCAAAGTTTTTTTTCCATTCAGCTTGTTCATTAAACCAAGCCTTTGGAACCTTTCTCAGAAACAGGTGATTAAAAAGTCAGACAGGGTAGGAAAGGAATTTTAAAAATGAAGGTTGATAATGCAAAACAAAACAGCAAGAAAGCAATGTACTAATATGTGAAAGTTGACTGTATTTCCCCAATAGTTTTTCACTTGTGGTGTTTAAATGGTTTAATCTTATTTTGAGCAACATTAAGGTTTACTAATTACTAATGTTTTCTTTTCTATTTTTAGAGATACTATTACAATTATTTTGTTTACAGCCCAGCTATAGATATTCAATCCCTAATGTAGATTTAAAGTAAATAAAATGTTTGAAAGGAAAACATATTATCACTAAAAGTCACAAAAGTAATAGATTTTTTTTGTCTATGACTTTATGTCACTATATACCACAGAGTCCATGAATAATATAGGAGTCCTGGTTAACTCACTTCTAGACTGTTTCAAGTGGAAATACCATTTCTTGGGTAACTTAACTGAACACATTTTACTCAGCTAAGTGGCAAAGATCAAATATGTAGAGATTCAGTAAGTTTGCCTTTTGGTGAATTTTTTTTTCTAAATTAAAGCTGATTATTAGCATACATAATAAGCTCACTCAAAGAGAGAAAAATATATTTCTTCAGTGTATTTTGTCTAAAGCTCAGAGTGAAGAAACTATCTATAAAAAAGTAACTGACTGAATGAATCCCTCTAAGTCCTTTAGAAAGCAGAGCAAACATTTGAGGTTACAAAAAGTATAACCTGGATACATCGGCATATCAGTAGGTGAACTCGGAAAATAGATGCATTTGTTTCCTACAGTTGACAAAATAATTAATGTCCTAGAGTCATAATTTTGTAGAAGGAAATGGCAACCCACCCCAGTGGGTATAGGTAATGAGTTTAGAGGTAGAAATATTTTGCATGTTATTAGGTTGGTGCAAAAGTAATTGTGGTTATGCATTGTTGACCTTTCCTTTTTTATATTGGAATGCATTCTTAAATAAATGTCATGTTATACATCATTTTAATGTGCATTTCTCACTTTTTTTTTTTGGCTAATGACATTACTTGCTTATAAAAAAAACTTACATTTATTTTATATTTGTTTTAGACTAGGGAAATGAGGTTAGGCAAAAAACAAATTTGAGCTGTTTTCTTATTCAAATCCAAAATGGGTTGTAAAGCAGCAGAGACAACTCGCAACATCAGCAATGCATTTGGTTCAGGAACTGCTAATGAACATACAGTGCAGTGGTGGTTAAAGAAGTTTTGCAAAGCAGACAAGAGCCCTGAAGATATAAACATAGTGGTTGGCCATTGAAAGTTGACAGTGACTAACTGAGAGGATCATTAAAGCTGATCCTCTTACAACTCCACAAGAAGCTGCCGAAGAACTCAAGCTTGAATATTTTGCAGTCATTTAGCATTTCAAGCAAATTGGAAAGGTGAAAAAGTTCGATACATGAGTGCCTTATGAGCTGACCACAAATCAAAAAAAATTGTCATTTTAAAGTGTCCTCTTCTCTTATTCTATGCAACAACAAAACATTTCTCAGATTGTGACTTTCTACAAAAAGTGGATTTTATATGACAACCTTTGATAATCAGCTCAGTGGTTGGACCAAGAAGAAACTCCAAAGCAATTTAGAAAGCCAAACTTGCACCAAAAAAGGTCATGGTTATTGTTTAGTTGTCTGATGACCATCTACAGCTTGCTGAATGCCGGTGAAACCATTACATCTGAAAAGTATGCTCAGCAAATCAGTGAGATGCACTGAAAGCTGTAAAGCCTGAAGCTGCCATTGGTCAAACAGAAAAGGGCCCAATTCTTCTCCATAACTACACACATGCTTCAACCATGTGTATTAAACCAATGCTTCAAAAGTTGAACAATTGGGCTACGAAATTTTGTCTGATCCACCATATTTACCTGATCTCTCACCAAATGACTACTACTTCTTCAAGCATCTCAACAACTTTTTGCAGGGAAAATGCTTCCATAACCAACAGGAGCCAGAATATGCTTTCCAAGAGTTCTTTGAATCCCAGAGCACAAATTTTTATGCTATAGGAATAAACAAACTTATTTCTCATTGGCAAAAATGTGTTGATTGTAATGGTTCTTATTTTAATTAAGAAAAGTGTATTTGAGCCTAGTTATAAGGATTTAAAATTCATGGTCCAAAATTGCAATTACTTTTTGACCAACCTAAATAATTTGGGTCTGATTCACTAGACATGGTTAAAAGATCCTCTCACTGTTTACAGTAGAATTTTAAGACTATTTTAAAACAACAATCTGTATTTTCTTTAATTTCTTAATTTCCTTTTGCATTCCAAATTGCCGTTGCATGTATATACTACATCTTGCTTTTCTTCATTATGAAGCAAATGATTGCTTTTATTTTGTCCCAGGTATACAACTTGATCAAGATTGACTCTGTCCTTTGCTGAAGTAATTAATTTCAATCTCCTACACTACACTTAGCTTTCCCTCATTCTTTCCCCTTTTCTTTTCAGAGACAGTAGATCTTCTTTTTCTGTGTGTGTGCACACATGTGCGTGCATGCACATGCTTAGTTGCTCAGTCATGTCTGATTCTTTGGGACCCCATGGACTGTAGCTCTTCAGGCTTCTCTGTCCGTGGAATTCTCTAGGCAAGAATACTGGAGTGGGTAGCCATTCCCTTCTACAGGGGATCTTCCTGACCCAGGAATCAAACTCACATCTGAATCACAGGCAGATTCTTTACTGTCTGAGCCACCATGGAACCCTAGATCTTCTTTCTACCTTAACACATTTAGTGAATCACTTTTAATTTTGGACCTCCAAGGAAACATTATAGGAATGTCTTTAGAACTTTTGTTTTCTGATAAACTAACTCATCACTTGTTTCAGAGTCAAATTTTACTTGAACTCCAACTCCTACACCACCAATGACCCTAGTTTAGGTAAATTACATTACTCTTCTGATTCCCTTTCTGGCCAGATTCCTATAGGCAGTAATGCTTACCTAAAAGCAGAATTGTAGGGATTAAAGTAGTAATAATATATCGAAGGTGCCTGCTATCTATTGCTAGCAATATCAATGGTTCAGCCCAATGGATGCTGCCTTTCGTCTTTTCCCTGGAAAGAGGCAGGTCATGCAAGGACTTTCCAAACCAGTTGACTTGCCTGAGGTGAAATGCAATATATCCCCATGCAAATTCCATAGAAAACAAGCTGGACAGTAAGCCTAGGATACTAATCTTTGTGGTTTTCTAAGATGGTTGGTTTCTTTGCCTTTTTGGCTTTTGTTTTGGTAGACATTCAGCCAAAAGCTGGCTCTGCCCTTTCTTTTACAGACCTTTTATAGAGGTATGTAAAATACGTTCCTTTCCATATCTTTGGTCATTTCCCAGTTCTCTAAGGGTCATATTTGCTGAAGTACAAAGTGAGTTTGTTTCTCTTTTCTGCCATAAGAACATCCAAGATGGAATCTTAATTTCTTAAACAGTCAGTGTTTTGTTAAATTCCTATCACAAGTTTTTATGATCTCTGATAAGAAAAGACTTTCAAAAAAGACTAGAGAGACCGCAGGACACTACTGCTTACAGATGCTACTATTTCTAAAAGGAAATTGAAGGAAAACTTCTAAATCACTAGAGTCAAATGTTGCCACAGCATCTATATCAAATAACAAAGATATCTGAAAAAGTTTTACTTCAACTTCTAGAAACACTTTTTTGTTTCTTTAACAAAAGCTAACTTCCTTTTCCTTTACTCATTCCCACTGGGCAAATCCTCATTCTGTTCCTAAAACGCATCAGTTTCCTGCCTCAGGGCAAAGTGCCATTTGACATTACTGGGAGCTCCAAACCTGGCCCAGAAATGTGGGGACAGGACACAGGGATAAGACTGTTAACCAGGCCATGAAATCTAATATTCATAACCTCAGATTTACTTCCCATGATATTCAAGCAAAGAAATGAAAATAGATCAGCATTCAGTAAAACTCTTGCTATCCTTGCTAGCTTTATCATTAATTTATTTAGAAAGATGGTTAACAGAAATGGTTTGGGGATAGGAGGGAGACTGTAGAAACTTGAACTAGAGTTACAAGTGGAATCCTGTTTTTCTCTAAAAGGTAGTCTAATATTTTCAACATGTTTTCACAGATTTTTCATTCCTTCCTCATCAGGTTTAAGCACTGTGTAAACTGTAGTTTTGCCAACCCAAAACATTGTGACACTGAAAATCAGCTTTTCCAAAGCAAAATTGGCACAAACTAGTAATGAAACTAGTAAGTTACATCAATTCTTATAAATGTCCTTTAATCACTCATAGGTAATTATAGGGCTTCCCAGTGGCACTAGTGGTAAAGAACCTGCCTGCCACGCAGGACACTTAAGAGATGGGGTTCGAACCCTGGGTCAGGAAGATATCCTGGAGGAGAGCATGGTAACCCACTCCAGCGTTCTTGCCTTTAGAACGCTGTGAACAGAGGAGGCTGGCAGACATGACTGAAGCGACTTAGTCATGTCGCTTGCACAGTCAACAATGCACTATCAAATTTAAGCAATTTTGGTCAAACCTCTGTTCTTCTAGTATGTAAAACTAAGGAGTGATAATTGCTAGTTGTTCAATTATCAGTGATTTATGACTGAATTGGTTATATTTTATTCAAGTCTTGATTGGGATCACTGGGGGTGGGAATTATAATTCCTACCATCTCAAAATGAAATTTTTTCCATGGCTGTCTAGAGGTGATTTATAGCTAACCCAAAATGTTAATCATGGATAATTCTAGATTAGTATGGATGATTTTCCTTTTCTTTCTTTATTCTCTGTATATTCTATAGTAATCAGACTGTTTTAATAATAACTTAAAGAATTTTAATCGAATGAAATGTAAGCTAACTTTTCCCAAGGACAAAGTTCCTCAAAGTTTTGTGGAGGGGGTGTGTTTTGAACAAGATTCTGAACGAAGGTAGTTTTTTCACTTGGCAGAGAGGAGCAGAGCTCAGAGAGCAGTAACAGATGAGGATTATTTCACAGTAAGCATCATCTGGTGGCCAACTTTGAAGTACATTTGAAAGTGCTTACAGCTTGTGGAAATTTATACTTACTGTAATTTTCCCAGCAAAGACAATAAGAAGGCAAATTTGTACTTTAAAATGACAATTCCTATATAGCAATGCTTGCACAAGTTACTTTGTTAACAAATTCTCTTTAACTGATTGCTGATTACTGTTCTGTCCAGTTCATTGACTTTCAAATGTTTTTATTCATAACTTACTCTATAAGAAATATATTTTATATAATAACTCAGCATATTCACATACATTTACATCATATACCTAGATCTGCTTCATTACCTATATCTATGTCAATAATCATAACTACATTTATGTAAAGAGAATTGTTGTGCTATAATACCTACCCTTACTATACTTCTATTCTATTTAAAAAGAAATACTCATCATAATCAAGTAAATCAATCCTATGATATACTTATGGATAGTGGCCCATAGTTTTAAACATACTACATTAGTACATTCTTGGGTTACAAAGTCCACAGCTTGAAAACAGAAGTATAGCAAATATATTATTGCAGCAGTCCTGGCTTAATAAAAAAATGCCCAGACTAATGGAAATATAAAACACAAAGTAAGGTTCTAGAAACAGAACTGTCATGACACAGAGACTTTTTGATGGAGGCAAGACAGAACTGAAGATGACTCTAGGGTTATATGCCTAAAGGGTCTAAGGCAAAGTTACTCTGTGGATAGTGTTGGAAACACCAGAAATGGGTGATGATTTGAAGACACAATATGGCCTTTTACTTTTTATCACCTACTGAAATGTTTTATTAATTTTTCATCCATTTCAAACTTCTCAATTTGTTCTTTATCCTACTTTACTTTTTATGACTTTTTTATCTTTTATCCTATATTAATTTATAACCTACACAGGGAGTTATTCTGATTTCTACTTCCTTTTTCATTTGCCATAGTACTGATTATGGTATTCTGCAAGGACTTGCATGCCAGGTCTGTTAAAAATTGAACTGGTTTACTGAGATATGCTTCTTAAAAATTGCATGTGTACACTTTTCTCCTCCTTGTTCTCCATTTCTCAATGACCGTTAGCAGCATAGTCTGTACTCAAAAAATTCAAGAGGAGTTTGACTTAAAACAGAACTTAGTTCAAATCCCATCTCCCAACAACTAATAGTCTTGTTGTAACCATGGAGAAGAGCATAGTTTCTTGATTAGTCAGAGTGTTTTCAGTGGCAAGTGACAGAATCCCACCTCAACCTTCTCTGAGCAGAAAGGGAAACTGTTGGCTCACATGATTAAGTCATCATCTTGTAAATACTGATTCCAGGAATCCCCAGTTATTTCTGTCAATCCTCCTTCCTCTCTGTTGGCTTTATTCTCAAATATTACAGTATTTCTATTTGTGGTAGGAAAAAGCTCTCTAGCAGCTCCAGATTTACATTCCATGGCTTAACAACTCCAAGAGAAAGAGAATTTCTTTCCCAGTTTTTCCAGAAAAATGTCCTGAGGCTAATGCTGATTGTCTCTAATTTACCTGAGTTGGGTCATATGCACATCTCTGATCCAGTCACTCTAGCAAAAAGAATCCACTGCCCTCATTTGCTAAGCCTGGAATAGGAACCCAGGTCTAGAGTCAAGGAATGCTCCAACTGTCTGAGCACATGGATAGACAGTAAGAGTTCTCCAAAGGAAAATGAAGATATTCTTCTAAGGAGAAGAAAAGGCAAAAAATACAGATGTCTGCTTTATCTCTTAAAGCCTTAGCTCCCTAATTATTAAAATGTGATTGATGTCACCTGTGGTTGGGGTGAGGATTAGAAATGGTAAGCAGATAAAGGCCATGGTAAAAGAGAAGGTATTCAATGAAAGTAAGTAACAAATGATAAAGCAAATGGGGTAAAATACTAACAATAAGCTTTAAAAAAAAAGTTTTGAGAGTAAATTCTCAATAGCTATTTTTAATATTTTAATACTTCTCCCAAACCTAGGTCGACCATATTCAAGGTTACAAAAGCTCTATAAGATAGCATTGCTTTTGATTCTTCTAATTGTGTTAGAATCTTATACTATTAACAAAAGCAATTTAATACAGATGTTGGTTGCCAGAGGAGTTAAACAAGCAATCTTTAAAAATTCTCTGAAGGTAGTTAAAGCTAGAAATACAATCATATTCATAGTTTTTTATCATGCATCATAAATATTATATAATATCAATCAGGGAAAATTCTGTTGATCACCAGAGAGTCCCAGAGCTCCACTGGAAAATAATTTTACCCTAGATATGAAGCTCTTTGTATTCAGTGAAGAAATCTATTCAGCCACTCAAATGATAGGAGAGTAATTGAGAAATAAAGGCCCAAAGGGCTGCTCTAAGAATAAAGGAGCAAGGGGTTGCCATTATTTCTCAAGGCAGAAAAACAAGAAATAAAAAATGTATGAGGACAATCATAACTCATTTAGGAATTTTTAAAAATCACTTATATTTGAATTTACAAGAAAAAAATTCTATGAGCCATTGAAAAATTACTGTAAACTGTTGAGAACCTTGATTTGATCAACAGAACTCACATTGTAACACATAATCAGATGTAGTTTGTGCTGTATGATATGAACAGCCCTGGAATGCCCCCTCTTGCTGAGGAATGAATGACTGAACCCTCAGAACTGAGAGCAGACAGGCTCTACAAATCTTAAGACTGTCAGATTGGCCAGTCTATACGTTGGAGTACATTTTCTCATAGTTAAAAGCAAAACCACCCTTATGGACCATGGAAAATGTGAGATTTGTACCACTTGCATAAAAATGGAACTCAAGATAAAATGTCTGTATTCCTCAGACTTACTATCCAAAAAAAAAAAAAAAAAGAGTCAGTTCACTTTTTACACTATTTAGCTCACTACAGGGGAAAAAGGAAATGTGGAAATAGACATGAGGAAACAAATAGCAGTGCAAGGGAAAGAGTAACTACTAAAGTTAAACGTGACCTATTTTCATGTTTTTTCCTTGGACGAAATCTGACTGCAAGTTAAGGTTTCTGAAGGGAAAATAAGAACCTACATGCCTGAGTATCATAAGTATTTAGGCCAGAAGGAAGTATTTAGCTTAGCTTGATCAAGCTTAAAAGAATGAGGACTTAGGTGACAGAGTTCACTTTTCTGAATTACAGAGAAAAAGTATTTATTTATGCAGCAAAAAGTACATAATTCAGCACAGATGCAGATAAAAGCAAAGGAACCCTTAGATGACCATAGTGCCAAAAGTGTTTATTGTTGTTTAAGAATTCTCTGGCTTACCTGTTCTTAGGCTCCTGTGTTTAGTATCACATATCAGCAATGGGTTTGTGTGCATTTATTCCAGACTATTCCTGAAAGAAGTCCAGGGCAACTGAGAAGAGCTGGGTAGCAGAAGGAAATTAATTCTTCTGGAAAAAACCTAAATAAAGATTCCCCTACTAAGTTTCAGAACCTAGACATACAAGATCTTTGTGTAGCATTGCCATG
This sequence comes from Antilocapra americana, assembly GCA_007570785.1. NCBI lineage: Eukaryota > Metazoa > Chordata > Mammalia > Artiodactyla > Antilocapridae > Antilocapra > Antilocapra americana. The sequence continues at coordinate 897,388 of ML664159.1, forward strand.
TACACATTATATTTGTTGAGTTTTTGTTGTCGGCATCCATTCTGCATGATGCGTTCTCAGCCCTTTGGGTGAATCCTGTCCCACTGACGTGTGTGCCAAGATTGTCTCTCCAAACATCTCTAGTTAAGTGATAGGCTTATGAGTTAAGCCAAGCCAACTAGATTCTCCTTTGAAGAACTATACATCTTGAGTCAAAATGCTGCTGCTGCTGCTGCTGCTGCTAAGTCACTTCAGTCATGTCTGAATCTGTGTGACCCCATAGCCTGCACCCCCCCAGGCTCCCCCATCCCTGGGATTCTCCAGGCAAGAACACTGGAGTGGGTTGCCATTTCCTTCTCCAGTGCATGAAAGTGAAAAATGAAAGTGAAGTCGCTCAGTCGTTTCCGACTCTTCTCGACCCCATGGACTGCAGCCCACTAGGCTCCTCCATCCATGGGATTTTCCAGGCAAGAGTACTGGAGTGGGGTGCCACTGCCTTCTCTGACTTGAGTCAAAACAGAACGTTCTAAAACCTGTAATTTTAATTTTAAAATGGAAAAGACTACTCACCATTTCCTGCTACCTTCTCCTAGTTCCTGTCTTTCCCTGAATCAACACCTTCCCCTTTTGTTCAGTGGGCCTAGCCAATATAATTATTTTTTATAATTTCGTTTATTTGTGGCTGTGCTGGGTCTTTGTTGCTTTGAGCAGGCTTTTTCTAATTGCAGTGAGTGGGGGATATTCTTTAGTTGTGGTGCACGGCTTCTCATTGCAGCAGCTTCTTTTATTGCAGAGCCCAGGCACTAGGCACTCAGACGTCAGTAGCTGAAGCCTGTGGGTTCAGTAGTTGTGGCTCATTGGCTCTAGAGAGTGGCTTAGTAGTTGTGGCACAGGGGCTCAGTTGCTCAGAGACATGTGGAGTCTTTCCAGATCAGGAAATGAACTCATGTTCCCGGCATTGGCAAGTAGATTCTTATCCACTACACCACCAGGGAGGTACTAGCCAATATAATTTTAAGTCATATATTTTCTGTTTAAATCTCAGCCCTCAGATTACCCACAGCTTAGTGGGGGGAGTGCTCTATCTCAAGACCTAGTACACTGTCCACTAGTTAGAAAACCTTCAATAGATATTTTTATGTAACTATTGTGATCAAGGTAAATGTTGGCCACCATTGAAGTATACAAGGTGATAACTGTACATGATCTTGGGGTAGGTGTAGGAAAGGATTATGGAAGAACATGGTTGAATAAGTAATCTTTTTATTCTCTCAGTGCCCTGTACAGAGTAGGTCTTCAATAAATGTTTGAATCAAAAACATGAAATCCTATAAAAATATGTTTCAGTGAAACTCAAAATAATATAATTTTGTTCATTCTTTTTTACAACCTTCTAAGATTTGTTGTATTGTATTGAATAAGCCAACTTAGACAAAATTACAGCCAAGGTTGGGAATTCTCATTCCTCTTGCACTTTTGCCATTGAATAACATTACCACCCTAAAAGAAAAAGGGTTTAGTACTTTCTCATCCAGGTCTAAGGAATAACAAACAGCCCTGCCTTTCTTTGAGTGCCAGAACCAGTAACAGGGAAAACTGGAGAAAATTCTCAGGAGGAAAAGCTAATTTGAAACCCTCTCCACAAAATGTTGACACTTGGCAGCTCTGTGTTTTCAGAATCTGTCACGAAGGTGTTAGAATAAAAGAGGTATTTTGAGTTATAAACAGGGTTTGGAGTTCTTTGAAGAGAACCAAATTGGGTTCTGGGAATTGGAAATATTTATTAGTCCTATGTAAAATTTGAGGAACTTTGACGATGTGTTTTTTGCCTATAACCTTCCTAGTCTTTACTTCTGGGCCTCAAACAGCATTTTTTTCTTCTTTTACTACCAATGGTGAAGCACTGGGAAAACTACATACTTATTGACAATATATCAAGAAAGACTTAAGAGTAGAATTATTGCCAACAATCTACCACTTTAGGATAGTGCAAATAGGTTGAAATCGTATCCTGAACCCAAGCAGCAATCTCTCATAATCCTCCCTATCCTGCTTAGGCTTCTGAGTTTTATAAGCATCAACAACTAGAGTATAGCCAAGTGCCCAAGGAAGTTCTCAGAGAATTTGGGATACACCTTAGTGGGAAAAAAGTCAGTTCCAAAACTTTTGTCGTTTGGGACAAATGATGGAATAATGTAGGTCAATTATAGAACCAAATGGGTGAACAACAATCAGGAGATATGAGCTAGCGTCACTTTTGGTTACCAGCTGAAAAAATCATGTAGTATCTGAGTTCTAGATTCTTCATCTGCAAAAAAAATAATATTTTTTATAAGATGCTTGTGAGGTTTAAATGAAATAATATACACAAAAGCATTTTGTCCATTGTTAGACACTATATAGCATATGATGAGGATGATAAGCAGAAAGAAGAAAAAAAATCACTTTAAAAGTAAGATCTCTTCACAGGTCAAGCAAAGAAGTCAAATCACATCAGCACCACATCCAGGTTGAACTAGAGAACTCTGCCACCTTTGCTGAGAATCTTTATTGTGCCTTTTCCTGCCCAAACTGGTGTTTTCTTCTACCATTCTGCTTTTCCTTTGTTTATTGTCTAATAACCTCTAAGAAAAGACTTGAAGCACAAGCACAGGGAAGGAGAATGTTGGAGAACTTGGAAGGGGTGATGTGGTTTCACGTGGGAACTGGGGTGGTCCCAGGAAAACTGTCCTTTGAACAGGTCAGTCTCTATTGCTGGAAGGAAGGGAAGAATCAGAACTAGGTCTCTGAGCTCCTGGTGAAACTATACCCAGCAATGGTTTCGCAGCTACTTAGCCGTCTTCTGACTCTACCCATTCGGGGTTGTTTCAGAACCCCAGGTGCCATGTTGGATGGCAGGTGATGATGAAAAGCCTGATGAGTTTATTATTGAGAAGCTGTTGTAGGGTCAGGCCAAGTAAACTTCACCTCTCATTTTTAGGTCCAAGAGCAGAAATCTAGCCTCTTTCACCTTCCAGGGAAACTTTCCGTGGAAATTCCCCAGCTCCCAACCATCCAGTGCCGCTAATGCTGCTTCTAGGAGCTTCTACTACAGCTTCTTCACATTTTTCCTCCCTTAGTCCTTCAGGACTTCTCTTTTACATCTACTGTTAGATCAGTAAAAATGCACACTATGTAGTGTGTTGATTTTAATCAGGCCCAGTAGCCTCATAAAAGAAAAATAAAGAAGGAACCAGAAAAAGATTCATATGTATAATAAAGAGCTCTTGTAGTTTTTCCATTTGTTCAACAGCTTGACTACTAAAATTTAAAAGTCTAAAGATTTCCTCAACCGGTCTATTGGTATGTCAACAATCATGAGAATTAACAGGGTATAAAGCATTTTACTAAATGAGTAAGATTATTAAAAAAGGCAGTCCCCTCCCTCAAACATTTTAGAATTTTCCAAAAAGCTTACAATAAATAAAATTCCCACTAAATTTCAGTTTTCCAAAGAGCATGTTACAAGACTATGGGACTATTTGTGTCAATTATTTTTTAAAATATTTTTTATTAAGATTATAAATTTGCTAAGCCCAGTACACATAATAAATTAGTTTAAAATCAGATAAATATAGAAATCACCCATAGCCTTACCACCAAGAGTTAGCTTAAATTTGATATATTTCTCTCCTTCTGTGCTTATTTTCTGAGTTGTATCTGTATTATATATTCAATTTTCAAAACTATTTTTTCACTTGTTATGAGTATTCTCACTCATTAGAGAACATATGTGTATAGTGTTTTAATGAATAACTGTAAAATGAATAGTGTACTAGTAAATTATATGATAGACATTCATTAAAACTCTATTCATGAGAAATTTTCTAGTTAGTATATATGATTTCAGTATATTTACTAGTATATTAATATATTTAATGTATAAATGAAAGATAAATCTAGAGGTAGTTTTACATCCTGTTAAATATTTGATGTGATTAATATTTCTGTGCCTAAGTCTGTCTGTATCTTGGATTATTTCTTTCTGATACATTTTTCAAGTAGAGATATTAGATCAAACCACTAGAACTTAGTTTTTGTGTTATAATTACTTGGAAATCTTGATATATGGAACCACAGCAAATTTAAAATTCTGGGCCAATTTCATACCAATTTACATTGAAGCCATAAAAATATGAGAATTATTTTTAATAACAGAGAGTGTTATTTACCTTTTTATCTATGCTCTTCTAAATTATATACACACTGGATCCCACTTAAATCTCCAATGATCCTAATAGGTCTGCTCTGTTTATTAAGCTAGTTTAACAGTATAGAACAGTTAGGATCAGAGAGTTGAAATTGGCACAAGATTACAGTTAGGGATAGTCTGTGTCAGAATTTGAACCAAAGCAACCTGACTCCAGACCTCCATGTTTCACTACCTCCAACCGACTAATAAGATAGAAAATTTTTAGCCCTCAAGATAGAAAAGCAGCAAATTCCCCAGCTATAGAGTGTTAGTGTATTATTTCCATTAAGAAAGACAATCTAACTTGAATGTCAGCAGGATAAAATTAATCAAAGCATAGGATCCTGCTGAAAGGAGTAGGTATTCATAAAAGGTCCATCTTAGGAGGACACCAGAGCGGGGTGTGATAGAGGAAAGTCTATTTGAAGCATTGAGTCATAGCTCTTAACTAATGTTCCAGCTTTAACTGAATATAAAGGGCAACAGAAACGAAAATTGGTTTGGATGAAGTGTGGGAACCAGGAAATAACAGCTAGTTGAGCACGAAAAGTTGCTCCACTAACTTGTAAGTATTTGAAAAGGACTCATGTCTTTTCTGCAATTATACACCAGTACTCAACTTACTGGGTTCCCCAGGTGGCTCTGTGGTAAAGAATCCACCTGCCAGTGCAGGAGACACGGGAGATGTGGGTTTGATCCCTGGGTCGAGAAGATCTCCTGGAGGAGGAAATGGCAATTTACTTCAGTATTCTTGCCTGGATAATCCCATGGACAGAGGAGCCTGGCAGGCTGTCATTCATGAGGTCACAAAGAGTTCGACACACTTGAGCAACTGAGCACTCACACATGCACTCAACATACTGCCTAGCATACAGAAACCTTCAATAAATGATTGTTGAACCAAAACGAATTATGCTATTTTCCAGAGAGCCTCTGGAGATCAACCCTCCAACTGGGGACAACTGAGAACCCAAGCCTATGAACAACCTGGTACTGTTCTTACCATGATGTGAACAGTATGAAATAAAAAGAATGGATTTGTAAGAAGATTTTCTTCTTACAAATTAAAAAAATAATAATAAAAATAACAAATATTATTTTTAATAAAAATAAAAAGAATGGATTTTCAAGAAGAGCTAGTAAAAGTTGAAGTTGTTTGCAGATTATAAGAAATAAGAATCTACAGACCCTTCCCTTCACCGAATGCACCAGCACCAGAGAAAGCCTTCATTATAACTGTACTAGGAACATCTTTTAAATTTTTAAAACTTTTATATATATATATATATTGTTTTTTTTTCTTTTTCTTCTTCTTTTTTTTTTTCTTTCTTTTTTTTTTTTTTTAGAATTTTTAAGTCCCATATGACCTTGCTTTTTTTTTTTTCTTCTTCTTATTTCTTTTTTCTCCTTTATTTTTATTTTCCTGTTTTTTTTTTTTTTAAGTATTTTTGAGAACCCAGTCTTTACTCTAGATTTTTAATCTTTGCTCATTAGTACCTGCTATCAACTCTGTACCTTTCAAGATCCAAGCACCAGTACCCACTGCTACCTGGGTATGAGATCATTGGCTTGACTGCTTTCTCCCCATTCTTATCTCTTGCTAGTAACAGTGAGGAAACCTAGACTCACCCACCAGAAAACCACACAAGCCTTTCCACCCAAGAAACTTCGACAAACCACGCATCCAACCCCTCCCATAGAGAGGAATCCCCACAATAAAGGGACAACACAGCAAGATAAACAAGATGAAAAGGCAGAGAAATACCCAGCAAGTAAAGGAACAGGATAAATACCCCCTAGACCAAACAAAAGACGAAGAGATAGGAAGTCTACCTGACAAAGAATTCCGAATAATGATAGTGAAAATGATCCAAAACCTGGAAAATAAGTTGGAGTTAAAGCTCAATAACCTGCAGGCAAGGATTGAGAAGATGGAGGTAAGCTTTAACAAGGACTTAGAAGAAATGAAAAAGAGACAAAATACAATGAATAATGCAATAAATGAGATCAAAAACACTCTGGAGGGAACCAACAGTAGAATAACAGAGATAGAAGACAGAATAAGTGAGGTAGAAGACAGAATGACACAAATAAATGAAACAGAAAGGAAAAATGAAAAAAGAATTAAAAGAAATGAAGACAACCTTAGAGACCTCTGGGACAATATTAAACGCACCAATATTCGAATCATAGGAGTCCCAGAAGAAGAAGACAAAAAGAAAGACCATCAGAAAATTCTTGAAGAGATAATTGTAGAAAACTTCCCTAAATTGGGGAAGCAAATAGCCACTAGGTCCAAGAAACACAGAGAATCCCAAATAGAATGAACCCCAAGCGGGACACCCCAAGACACATATTAATCAAATTGGCAAATATCAAATACAAAGACCAAATATTAAAAGCAGCAAGGGAGAAGCAAAAGATAACTCACAAGGGGAATCCCATAAGGATAACAGCTGATCTCTCATCAGAAACGCTTCAGGCCAGAAGGGAATGGCAAAACATACTTAAAGTCATGGAAGAAAACAATCTACAACCCCGACTACTCTACCCAGCAAGGATCTCATTCAAATTTGAAGGAGAATTCAAAATTTTCTCAGACAAGCAGAAACTGAGAGAATTCAGCAACACCAAACCAGCCCTCCAACGAATGCTAAAGGATCTTTCCTAGATAGGAAACACCGATGGGATAGATAATCTGGAGGCCAAAACAATAAAATAAATGGCAGCGGGATCATACTTATCAATAATTACCTTAAATGTAAACGGGCTGAATGCCCCAACCAAAAGGCAAAGATTGGCCGATTGGATACAGAAACAAGACCCCTATATATGTTGTCTACAAGAGACCCACCTCAAACCTAGGGACACATATAGACTGAAAGTTAAAGGCTGGAAAAAGATATTCCATGCAAATAAAGACCAAAAGAAAGCAGGAGTGGCAATACTCATATCTGATAAAGTAGACTTTAAAATAAAGGCAGTGAAAAGAGATAAAGATGGACATTACATAATGATCAAAGGATCAATCCAGGAAGAAGAAATAACAATTATAAATATTTATGCACCTAACATAGGAGCTCCACAATATGTAAGGCAAATGCTAACAAATATGAAAGGGGAAATCAACAACAACACAATAATAGCAGGAGACTTTAATACACCACTCACACCAATGGATAGATCAACTAGACAGAAAAGTAACAAGGAAATTCAAACTTTAAATGAAACAATAGACCAACTAGACCTAATTGATATCTATAGGTCATTCCACCCCAAAACAAGGAATTTCACCTTTTTCTCAAGTGCACACGGGACCTTCTCCAGGATAGATCACATCCTGGGCCATAAATCTAACCTTGATAAATTCAAAAATATTGAAATCATCCCAAGCATCTTTTCTGACCACAATGCAGTGAGATTAGATATCAACTACAGGAGAAAACCTCTCAAAACTTCCAACATATGGAGGCTCAACAACACACTGCTGAATAACCAACAAATCGCAGAAGAAATTAAAAATGAAATTCAGTTATGCATGGAAATGAATGAAAATGAAAACACAACAGCTCAAAACCTATGGGACACTGTGAAAGCAATGCTAAGGGGAAAGTTCATAGCAATACAAGCTCACCTCAGGAAACAAGAGAAAAATCAAATAAATGACCTTACTATACACCTAAAGCAACTAGAAAGGGAAGAGATGCAGAAGCCCAGGTCTAGTAGAAGGAAAGAAATCTTAAAGATCAGGGAAGAAATTAATGCAAAGGAATCAAAAGTGACCATAGCAAAAATCAACCAAGCCAAAAGCTGGTTCTTTGAGAAGATAAATAAAATTGACAAACCGTTAGCCAGACTCATCAAGAAACAAAGGGAGAAGAACCAAATCAACAGAATTAGAAA
>ML664159.1:911298-1067813 GCA_007570785.1 Antilocapra americana
ACAATTAATCTCAAAAATATACAAGCAACTCCTGCAGCTCCATTCTATAAAAATAAACGACCCAATCAACAAGTGGGCCAAGGAACTTAACAGACATTTCTCCAAAGAAGACATAAAAATGGCTAACAAACACATGAAAAGATGCTCAACATCACTCATTATCAGAGAAATGCAAATCAAAACCACAATGAGGTACCACTTTACACCAGTCAGAATGGCTGCCATCCAAAAGTCTACAAGCAATAAATGCTGGAGAGGATGTGGAGAAAAGGGAACCCTCTTACACTGTTGGTGGGAATGCAAACTAGTACAGCCACTATGGAAAACAGTGTGGAGGTTCCTTAAAAAGCTGCAAATAGACCTGCCATATGACCCGGCAATCCCACTGCTGGGCATATACACCGAGGAAACCAGAATTGAAAGAGCCACGTGTACCCCAATGTTCATCGCTGCATTGTTTACAATAGCTAAGACATGGAAACAACCTAGATGCCCATCAACTGATGAATGGATAAGAAAGCTGTGGTACATATACACAATGGAATATTACTCAGCATTAAAAAAAATTCATTTGAAGCAATTCTACTCAGATGGACGAAACTGGAGCCCATTATCCAGAGTGAAGTAAGCCAGAAGCAAAAACAACAATACAGTATATTAACACATATATATGGAATTTAGAAAGACAGTAATGAGAACCCAACATGGGAGACAACAAAAGGAACGCAGATGTATAGAATAGACTTGTGGACTTTGTGGATGAGGGTAAGGGTGGGATGAGATGGGAGAAGGGCATTGAAGCATGTTAATTGTCATGTGTCTAATCAATCGCCAGCCCAGGATTGATGCTCGGGACTGGTGCAGCGAGATTTCCCGGGGGGGAGGGAGGAGGAAGGGGGGACCCGGAGGGGAAGCATATGTAAACCCATGGTGATATCATGACAATGTATGGCAAAAACAATAAAAAAAAAATAAGAAATAAGAGCCTACCTAAGACATTTTTACACAGAACATTTTGATTTTGTCTAAATGGCAACCCACTCCAGTATTCTTGCCTGGAAAACCCCATGGGCAGAATAGCCTGGTAGGCTACAGTCCATGGGGTCAAAAAGAGTCGGGCACGACTGAGCAACTTCACTTCACTTTCACAAACTGAGATATTTTGAGCAGAATTTTACTAAAATTTTACATTTTTAAAGAAATATTTCTTGAGTTAATTGTCAGTAAAATAGAGAGAAGGAACTGACAACAAGAGGGTAAGGGAAAAGCCAAGGGAAGAGAGAGAGAAACTCTAGGATGCTTAAGCCAAGGCAAGCCTGGAATCCTAAAGAAAAGGTATACATGTGGGTATTTAGCCTGTTGTGATTTGTGCAACTTTAATGTATTAGACTAGGTATAATTTTTACTTTGAAATTCTTGGTTTTATCACTTGATATCTTATATCCTTAACATATGACCTCTATCCTGTCCTTGCCCATAGACATTAAAATGGTAGCATGTATCACTAAATTTCCAATGATGCTGGTAGGATCACAGAAAAAATAATGAAGAATTTTTTCCAAATGCATCCAAATAAATTGGTAAGATTTATTTACCAATCAATTCAGGTTTAATTTGAAAGCCATTGACAACCTTTATATGCCTGCTCCTCTCCAAGGTTAAACTTATATTTATAATTGTGCTGCATTTAATGGAGCAGTGTTAACTGGTAGTTAAGAATATAGTCTTAAAGACCTGAATTCCAGTCCCAGCCCTACTTCCTGGCTGTGTGAGCTTGAGGTAAGTTAACAGAGCTGCAGAATTCTTATTAGAAAATATGGTAAATAGTATCTATCTAATAAAGTTGTTGTAAGACATAAATGTTAGGATGTATGGAAAGTGCTTAGCACAATGTCTGGTGCTTAGTGGGCAACAAATGAATAGTAGCTGCTGCTGACCCTAATTCAACTTTTTGGAATTTGCAAAATGGACCATAAGTATTGCAAGAACGGGATTCCTCATGAGACTCCCATAACTTCCTGGAGATGGGTACGCCAGAAATTCTCTGGGAACTGTTGAAACATTTGTTTCCAGATCTGATGAATTCCAGAGCTTGCGCAAAAAAAGCAGAAGTGAAAATCATTAACTAGCATCTGCAAAAATCATTATATATGAAAACTTGGGGTCAGTTCTCTTTGGATCCTAACTATATTCCACTTCTTAGTGTGAGTTTCTACATTTATTTTGTTTTTGCTTTGGGCTATGTTCAAATCTTTGGCTAACATCGGTGAGTTCCCCTACAAACATACTTGCCCTCCTATGTTGTAAAGAGAAGATGAAGACTTGATTATGAAAGAACAAAGATAAGCTCAAGTAGAAGATACTACTAGTATTTGACTTTACAGTTGAAAGAAATGTGTGACTCAGTAGTGAATTATTCTTTTTCCTATTTGTTCTTTTGTTTGCTGTTTGGCTTATTGAAATCTAGAAAGGATGCTCTCTCTACTTTTCCTCCTGATGTTGTACATTTTCCCCTTAATTCTAAAGTAAATATATGATTCTAATAATAAGAAAATAAATTTTTTGTAACTATGGATGGTGATAGATATTAACTAGATTTATTGTATACGAATATTGAGTCATTGTACATCTGAAACTAATATGTCAACTATAATTTAATAGACAAACCCATGAAAGCACAATTTAAATATATAAAAACATTCCAACAAGCCCTCCATTAAAGATAATACAAGTACGTGAACCCACCAGGTAGAATTCATAGGAAAATTTCACTACCAGTGATATACAAAGCAAGACTTGAATTACACACATGTGATAATTTGAAGCCTAAAAGGTTGAATTGACTACTCTTTATAAGTGAAATTTGAAGTTTTACTATTAAATACACTTACCAAAAAGAAAAAACAAATTGTTAATTTAAACTAGGCAGAAGTTTGGTTGTGTTAAAAGGGTCAGAAAAGCATAGACAGAAATCATTATCCTCCCTTCTTGAAGCACAATTAACTTTCCATCTTCCACTTTATGGCATGGGCTATATTCCTGCTTTTAGTTTAATAAGCTAGGAGAGTAATACAAAATTTTTTTAAAGGGAGGGAACCTAATATATTAGCTGGTAATTTTGAAAATGAAGTCAACTGAAAGAAGATACTACCAGATAAAAAGGCAAATAATAAATCAGAAAAAATATAGTCAAGGTAGAGTGAAGATAAAAATTATGAAAGAACTAAATAAATTTCATGTGTTCATGCTAAGTGGCTTTAGACATGTCTGACTCTTTGCAACCCTATGGACTATAGTCCGCCAAGCTCCTCTGTTCATAGGATTCTCCAAGCAAGAATACTCCGGTGGGTTGCCATGCCCTCCTACAACAGATCTCCGCAACTCAGGGATAGAACCCCTATCTCTAAAGTTACCCGCATTGACAGGCAGGTTCTTTACCACTAGTGCCACCTGGGAAGCCCCAAATGAACTGCATAAATGCAAGCTAGTTAAAAATCAATTAAAAACAATTATATAAATTAGTAAGAAAAAACAAAATAGATTTCATATGATTAAACTGGAGTCTAAAAGGTAGTTACATAAATTAGTAATGTTGTTATGATATAATTGGTAATTTGATAGAGTGGGTATGAGGAGAATATAAACCAATAGTGGAGTGGATGTGTGTACATGTTTTGCTTACTACATTAAAATGATGATACAAATTCAAAAGCATGTAAAAGCAGCCATGTAAAAGTCAGTTTAAAAGCTCTCAGAATAAAAAAAAGCAACAAAGCTTAGCATTCTGGCCCATTTTTGCCCTTCTGTGTGTGGGGTTGCTTCATGAGTTCTGTGAACTGAGATCTAAGGGCTGACTGAGGAAACCCAGGCTCCTACTCTGGACCTTCCATAACTGTGTCATCTTCCTATTGTCCTGACCATCCAGAGATACCTGTATCAGGGAAAACAGCCTCCCCAGTGAACATGGAGCTAACAGCTCCACTGCGCCAGCCCCACCTAGCAAGGTCATGCACACTACGAAGCGTGACCAATCGTATATCATTTTGGCAGCAGCAGAAGTCTGTCATTACACTGATAAAAGATATTCATTACTCAGATTCTATTTTACCTAATTTGGACAAATCTTTTCTGCCTGATCATTGTCAAAGCTGTATTTATCCCCCAAATAACTTGGATGCAAAGCCTTTGGGAAATGTTTAGCTATCATTTTTTGAGGATAACACTTTAAATGTTCAAAGCTAAGTTAAATGTGGTTCTTTTAACTTCACTTTGGAAGTCTGAATTAGCATCAAATAGCTCAAAAATCAATATCAGAATATGAATGTTGTAATTGATTAGAAACAGTTCTAACACATGATCTTGTGAGAAATTTTAGCTTTACTGTAAAATCTAACAATATTTTTCATATTCCTCACCATGAAAATGTCTCATTACAACTCTGATCCCAGACTGTTGTTTTGATTTAATAGCATTCTGTTCTTTTATAATTTTAAATGTTATTTTAAACTAAATGAACATCAGAAGCTATATTAATTTTTAAAGCTCTAGTTACATGCCACTCTAATTAATGTGTTTTATCAGACACTTCAAAATTCCTCTCACATCTAAAAAATCTAGATAGCTTTCAATCTCTCACAGTCTTCGAGGTATAATTAGTCACTAGGGAGGATGGCTCCCTACCTTTTCATTTTCTTCTAGATACTGCAATGTTACCAGGCCTCCCTTTTATTCAGAGCTTGGTTTGGAAGAAAATGATATCATTTGTCGCTATTACTGGAAAAGTTTGTCATCACCTGGTTATTCCTCCTGGTTGCTTCATATCTTGGCAGTGGTGAGCCCTTCAAAAAACATAATTAAGTAATGGAATTGAACTCTCCCCAAGTATTCCTTAAGAACCTATTTTTGTTCTTAAAACTTTCTCCCTTAGATTTTGTCCTTAGTTCAAAACTCTATTCTTGCTTGTATTCTGTCAAAGATGCACAGAAAATGTTTTTTATGGTGAAAATGTTTCAAAGGTATTCATTGTGTGACAGAATCAGTGAGTCTCCACAGAACCACCCTCATCAGCTAATGGGCCATAGTAGAATGAGCCTGTAGAAGTCACTGTGATACACAATGTTGGAGAAATTTACAGCTAGTCTATCAACAGGGTGTACTAGACATTTAGTCATAAACAAGATGCCTGATTCAGAGTTGGTTCAGTTTAGTTCAGTCACTCAGTCATGTCTGACCCTTCGCAACCGCATGGTCTGCAGCAAACCAGGCTCTCCTGTCCATCACCAACTCCCCGAGCTTGCTCAAACTCATGTCCATTGAGTTGGTCATGTCATCCAACCATCTCATCCTCTGTCATCCCCCTCTCCTCCTGCCTTGAATCTTTCAATTGGTTACCTTTAGTCAAAGATAGAATCCCATGAAAGCCCCTCATCAGGGGTAGTTTCAGGAAAAACACAACTTCTTTGTTGGAATTACATACCAATAACTGGAAGTCTCATTCCTGAAATTGTATGAGAAAGATGTTTATGATATTTAGTCTCTCTAGTAATTCCTGATTACTAGAAAATTAGATTCTCTAGTAGTTAGAATCAGTAAGTACGTGTTAGTCATTCAGTTGTGACCAACTCTTTGTGACCCCATGGACTGCAGCCAACCAGGCTCCTCTGTCCATGAGATTTTTCCAGGCAAGGATACTGGAGTGGGTTGCCATTTCCTTCTCCAGGGGACCTTCCCAACCCAGGGATCGAACCCGGGTCTCCTGCACTGCAGGCAGATTCTTTACCGACTGAGCTACAAGGGAAGCCCCATCCTGATTACACTGCATGATTCTAACCTATATTCTGTTCATTCCAAAGAAGTGGCTCTTTCTTAACAGAACTATAGTTTTTTTTTAATTGATTGTCTTGGCATGACTGTGCCAGAAACAAATCAAGATACAGGGAAAGAACTCAAAGTACATTAAGGAAAAAGATAAAACTAAATTTAGAGCTATATAATAAATATTTACATAGTATTTAATATGGATCAGCCACTGTTCTCAATACTTCATGTATTTTAACCTGTTTAATCCTCTCAAGAAGTCTGTGAGCTTAGTTTTTTTTTTTTTTTTTTTACCATGAATTCCATTCTTTAGATATGGATATTCAAACACAGAATCCAGCTCATAGTCAGAGGAAACAATGATTTCAACCCAGGGAATCTGGCTCCAGGGCTGGGCTCATACACACTACAATCACTACACTGTCTCTTTTTATTTTTTGGTCACATTTTAAATTTTTTATTTTGTATTGGGATGTAGCCAATTAACAATGTTGTGATAGTTTCAGGTGAACAGAGAAGGCACCCAGCTACACATATACATCTATCTATTCTCCTCTAAACCCCCTCTGATCCATTGAGCAGAGCTCCGTGTGCTTTATATTAGGTGCTAGCTGGTTATCCGTTTTAAATATAGCAGTGTATACATATCCATCCCAAACTCCCTAACTTTCCCCTCACCCTGGCAACCATAAATTCATTCTCTAAGTCTGTACAATCTCCTTCTGCTTTGTAAGTTCATTTGTACCATTTCTTTTTAGATTCCACATATAAGGATGTCATATGATATTTCTCCTTTTCTGACTTAACTTCACTCAGGATGACAGTCTCTAGGTCCATCCATGTTGCTGCAGATGGCATTATTTCTTTTTAATAACTGAGTAATATTCCATTGTGTATATATGCCATTTCTTCTTTATCCATTCCTCTGTCAATAGACATTTAGGTTGCTTCCATGTTTTGGCTATTGTAAATAGTGCTGCAATGAACATTGCTGTGCCTGTATCCTTTTTGATCATGTTTTTCTCTGTATATATGTCCAAGAGAAGGATTGCCGGGTCATATGGTAGCTCTATTTTAAGTTTTTGAGAAACCTCCAGACTGTTCTCCATAGTGGCTGCACCTATTTACACTTCTACCACTACTGTAGGAGGGTTCCCTTTTCTCCACACCCTCTCCAGCATAAAATACATGACCTCTCAGTCCTGAAATGATGTGGTCCCTCTATGCTCCTTGGGTCTCAACACATACCACTTTTCCTCTTTCTCACTGTCCCTCAAACAGGCCATACACTGTCTTTTAACACATTTCACCATGCTTCTACTTGTTCAAGAGAAAACTTCAGGGCTGATATCTTCAAGTGTAACTATAACAAAACGTTTATTGAATCAACACCGATCCACTAGATCTATGGGTGAGAACAGTAATAAGCAGTGCTAGGATAGAGGGAAAAACAAAAAGCAAGAATGACACACTATCAAAACAAAAGGATGCCAATTAAAATCAAAATACAATTTTAAAATTATCAGTAAGGAATAAACATTTCAATAGAGCCAGAAAAAATACTCCCCACCCCCAAATATTAAAGTGTAAATTTTTAGGGGAAAACCATCAGTAGAGGAAAAAAAAACTGGCTTTAGATTGCTGCTGAAGGTCTCAGAAATCAGTCCTTATGCCTCATGAAAAAAATAAATTTATTGAAGATTCCAACTGATGTGCTTTGTTTAAAGATAAATTTCAAATATTTGACTAGCTTATAGCACAGAGAAGGATTTCCCTGTAGCTCAATCAGTAAAGAATCTGCCTGCAATGCAAGAGACCTGGGTTTGATCCTTGGGTCCGGAAGATCATCTGGAGAAGCGAATAGCAATCCACTCCAGTATTCTTGCTTGAAGAATTCCATAGACAGAGAAGCCTGGAGGGCTACAGTTGTGGCGTCTCAAAGGGGTGGACATGACTGAGCTACTAACACTTAACACTTACAGCACAGAGACTCAATCTGGTTCAGTCATTGCTGACATATCTGTCCTAGCAAAAACATAATTATCTGACACATAAAATACATTTTAGCAATAGTATGTTTTTAAATATACTATAATAGCAGTGATACCAGTTTAATAATTCTTATGTCTATTCATTGTATCCCTAAGCCCAGTACTGTTGGTTTTGAATGCAAAGCTTATCATAATAACTTGCTTTTATTTATATAGCATAAAATATTCTATTGGGCATTGCCTTAGTCTAAATGTTGAATGAATGTATTTTTAAACATCAACAAAAGAAGACTATTTCACTCTATCTTATTAGTTTAATCCTTGCCTAAACAATACACAGAGAATTGCTTCAGAGTCATGAATCCAGCTCTTAGATAGTAGGTGTTCAGCCAGAATCTCTTGCATGAATTGATAAATAAATTTATCTGGCCACCAAAACAGAATGGTAGAGTGTGTTTCTATGAACATGATGATATAGGAACTTAAGTTTCTCTCTCAAATTCCTGTTGAAAGGTAGCAGAATACACTACCCCAAAATATGCCACTTTGATACAAGAATTATTCTGAGCTGAAGGCAGTTGAGAAGCAGCAGATTCCCGCCCCCATATGCCTAAAAGAAGAACACATTAATAAATTTATAAAGGTGTCCTCCTCTCCTCTATCAGGAGAGGACAAAAGTTAATCCCCAGAGATAATTCTAGATGCTTATCAGCACAGAGACAGAACCAGGAAAATCTACATAACACACTTTATTGACTAGTCCTTATCTTCCATTCTTTCCCCAGTATGTTCACCTTTCCACAACTTCCTAGGAACTCAAAGTCCTTTTCCTTTGTCTTATTACTTCTCTAAAAATTCATTTTTCTTTTGTTAAGATAAGCCCAAGTTCTAGCCTTTGAGTTACTCATCACCGAATACCTCTGTGTGTGTGCAATGCGCTTGTGAGTAAACTTGTTTAATTTTTCTCTTGTTAATCTGTCATTTGTCTGTCTTACTTGCAGGGCTCTGTTCAATGAGTTTAAGTTGGGTGGAGGAAAAAGAAAAGGTTTCCTTCCCTGCCTTACTAAGTGAAGTGAAAGTCGCTCAGTCGTGTCCGACTCTGCAACCCCATGGACATAGTCCATGGAATTCTTCAGGCCAGAATACAGGAGTGGGTAGCCTTTCCCTTCTTCAGGGGATCTTCCCAACCCAGGTATCAAACCCAGATCTCCCACCTTGCAAGCGGACTTATGTTACTAAAATGAAATATAAAAATAGAGAGGGGAGATCACAAATACACAAAAAATTATAATGAGAATCAGGCCAGCCATTTACAAAAAACCAGTGTTTTACTTAATTAAGTCATTATGTTTATTAAAAACACATGACGAATTGCTATTACTGGCAGATTCAACCTCTTTTTAAATCTTAAATTTTCATGCAATTTTTGAAGGTTGCAGATTCAACCTTTGAACCAGAACGAAGCACCTCTAATAGTTTTCAGCTCAGGGATAGTAAAGGTACAATGATTTGCAAGTTGATTGGAACTGTTGGAAACTCTATTAATCAAACTTCTTTTTGCCTGTGAAACTATGGACCACCCAAATTGTACTTCCAATGTACTGGGGCCACAGACCTTCCTCCTAAAGTAGGTAGCAAAACAAGGCTCAGAAGAGAGCATAGGGGCAGGAGGAAGACTCACCCTTGACACTCACAGTGACTGACAGCTGGCTAGTGGGGGATAATGTCTCTAGACAAAGGTACTTCCTGAAGGCTTGTTGTCTTTTCAGTTTTCAAAAATTTGAAAATCTAATGTCATAACTTTCAATACCCCACTAGTGATATTATAAACTTCAGAATATTTTCCGTTTCTTCAAGATCCATTATACCTCCACATCATGCAGTGATGCTACTGTGGGAAAACTTTTTCATGGGTCAAGATATGGATTGGAACTTTTACATTTTCTAAAGTAGGTATTGTCCCCCTTTGGGGGTCAAAAGGGGATATGTGAAAACCTCTGGGATTGTCACCATTATTAAAGGGGCACTACTGTTATTTTGTATGGAAATAGTGATGCTAAATGTCCTTCTGTATGTGAAAAAATCCAGTGGAAAAGCAAACCCTGGAGCATTACCTGAAATGTCACACAGGTTCTCAAGATGTAAAATGGATAAGAGCAAAGGGCAATAATGAAATACCAAATTTTGGCCAGTTCAGTTCAGTCGCTTAGTCATGTCTGACCCTTTGTGACCCCATGAACTACAGCCTGCCAGGCCTCCCTGTCCATCACCAACTCCCAGAGTTTACCCAAACTCATGTCTGTTGAGTCAGTGATGCCATCAAACCATCTCATCCTCTGTCGTCCCCTTCTCCTGCCTTCAGTCTTTCCCAGCATCAGGGTCTTTTCAAATGAGTCAGCTCTTCACATCAGGTGGCCAAAATACTGGAGTTTCAGCTTCAACATTAGTCCTTCCAGTGAACACCCAGGACTGACCTCCTTTAGGATGGACTGGTTGGATCTCCTTGCAGTCTAGGAGACTCTCAAGAGTCTTCTCCAACACCACAGTTCAAAAGCATCAATTCTTCAGTGCTCAGCTTTCTTTATAGTCCAACTTTCACACCCACATATGACTACTGGAAAAACCATAGCTTTGACTAGACCCACCTTTGTTGGCAAAGTAACGTCTCTGCTTTTTAATATGCTGTCTAGGGTGGTCATAACTTTCCTTCCAAGGAGTAATCATCTTTTAATTTCATGGCTGCAATCACCCACCATCTGCAGTGATTTTGGAGGCCCCCAAAATAACGTCTGCCAGTTTCCCCATCGATTTGCCATGAAGTGATGGGACCAGATGCCATGATCTTAGTTTTCTAAATGTTGAGCTTTAAGCCAACTTTTTCACTCTCCTCTTTCACTTTCATCAAGAGGCTGTTAAGTTCTTCTTCACTTTCTGCCATTAGGTTGGTGTTATCTGCATATCTGAGGTTATTTATATTTCCCCCTTCAATCCTGATTCCAGCTTGTGCCTCTTCCAACCCAGCATTTCTCATGTTATACTCTGCATATAAGTTAAATAAGCAGGATGACAATATACAGCCTTGACGTACTCCTTTTCCTATTTGGAACCAGTCTGTTGTTCCATGTCCAGTTCTAACTGTTGCTTCCTGACCTGCATATAGATTTCTCAAGAGTCAGGTCAGGTGGTCTGGTATTCCCGTCTCTTGAAGAATTTTCCCCACAGTTTGTTGTGATCCATGCAGTCAAAGGCTTTGGCATAGTCAATAGAGCAGAAATAGATGTTTTCCTGAAACTCTTTCAATGATCCAGTGGATATTGGCAATTTGATCTCTGGTTCCCTGCCTTTTCTAAAACTAGCTTGAACATCTCAAAGTTCACAGTTCACATATTCCTGAAGCCTGGCTTGGTGAATTTTGAGCATTACTTTACTAGTGTGTGTAATGAATTCCCTAAAACTCACAAAGAAAAAAAGAAGTCTCACTACCATCCATTATTATTTATTACTATTCTGAAATTCTGATTATGCATAAGGATAAGAAACAGGAAAAAAATTCCTTAAAAATTGTTAAAAATTATTAATTTCTTGAAACAGAATATATATTCAGTTAATATTCAGTTAATAGGAGCCACATGCACAAATAATAATAGGAAAAATGAAATGGCAAAATAATTGACAATAACAATAAAAAAGTATGAAATGTCTAAGAATAGCCTTGATTAGAAAAGTAGGACAATTTAAAGAAAATTGCAGGATGAAAATTTGAATATAGAAGACAGTATTGTTGTGTAGAAAAATAAGTGATTGGAAAGTCTTATGCTTTTATCAGGTAACTTAATGTTTAATAGTTTCCATCTAAATTCATTTCTTCTCTTTTCCACTTTACAAAATTATTGCTTCATATATCTGGGAAATAGTCTGATCTTGGTCTCTGCTTTCTGGGAAGGAGCCTCTAAATCTTTGGAATTTGCTGAGCTATAGAAATGTTTTTATCTGTGGACTCATCAGCCACACCTGAGTTATGCTAATAAGTCAACTCATGGAGGACCCCAAGATAACTTCAGAATTCGAGCTGGTCATGCCAGAAATACCAGCGAAGTTAGAGGATTGAGTCTTTGAGCCACATGTTATCAAGTCAATGTCCCAACCTCTGAGAAGGGGAGCTGTGGCCAATGATTTGATCAATCATTCCTATGCAATGACAGCCCAGTAAAATCTCTGAAGCTTGAGTGAGTTCCAATGGTCGGTTATCAGATACCACAGTGCCAAGAGCATCCAGTGAACCAGTGAAGTTGCTCAATCGTGTCTGACTCTTTGCAATCACATGGACTGTAGCCTACCAGGCTTCTCCATCCATGGAGTTTTCCAAGCAAGAGTACTGGAGTGGGTTGCCATTTCCTTCTCCAGGGGATCTTCCCAACCCAGGGATTGAACCCAGGTCTCTTGCATTGCAGGCAGACGCTTTACTGTCTGAGCTACAAGGGATGGTGTCTTGTCCTAAAGACATACAAGTTTCATGTTTCAGATTCTCCCAGAGCTCATCATATGTCTCTCTCTCTGAGGCGACTCCTCATTTGTACCCTGTATCATAAAACTGTAATCATAAGTGTAGTGCTTTCCTAAGTTCCGTGACTCATTCTATTGTACTGCAGTACCTGAAGAGGTAGTGGGAATCCATGCGACTATAGTTGGTCAGAGATATGAATGACCTAAGAATGCTGGAACTTGTGGCTGGTGTTTGAAGTGAACGGAGTCTTCTGGAGCACTATTCCCTTAATTGGTGAAATCCACACTAATTCTGGGTAGTTGATATCAGAACTGCAATGCAGTTTAGTTCAGTCACTCAGCCTTGTCGGACTCTTTGTGACTCCATGGACTGCAGCACACCCAGCCTCTCTGTCCATCACCAAATCCAGAGCTTACTCAAATTCATGTTCATTGAGTCGCTGATGACATCCAACCATCTCATCTTCTGTCATCCACTTCTCCTCCCGCCTTCTATCTTTCCCAGTATCAGAGTCTTTTCCAATGAGTCAGTTCTTCACATCAGGTGGCCAAAGTATTGGAGTTTCAGCTTCAGCATCAGTCCTTCCAACGAATATTCAGTACTGATTTCCTTTAGGATGGACTGGTTGGATCTCCTTGCAGTCCAAGGGATTCTCAAGAGTCTTCTCCAACACCACAGTTCAAAAGTATCAATTCTTCAGCGCTCAGCTTTCTGTATAGTCCAACTCTCACAGGCATACATGACTCCTGGAAAAACCATAGCCTTGACTAGACAGATCTTTGTTGGCAAAGTAATGTCTGCTTTTTAATACGCTGTCTAGGTTGGTCATAGCTTTTCTTCCAAGGAACAACTGTCTTTAATTTCATGGCTGAAAGTCACCATTTGCAGTGATTTTGGAGCACCCGCCCAAAAAAAAGTCTCTCACTGTTTCGGTTGTTTCCCCATGTATTTGCCATGAAGTGATGGGACCAGATTCCATAATCTTAGTTTTATTAATGTTGAGTTTTAAGCCAATTTTTTCATTCTCTTCTTTCACTTTCATCAAGAAGCTCTTTAGTTCTTCTTTGCTTTCTTCCATAAGGGTGGTGTCATCTACATATCTGAGGTTATTGATATTTCTCCTGGGATTCTTGATTCCAGCTAGTGCTTCATCCACCCAGTATTTCTCATGATGTACTTACTCTCCATGTAAGTTAAATAAGCAAGGTGACAATATACAGCCTTCATATACTCCTTTCCTGATTTGGAACCAGTCTGTTGTTCTATGTCCAGTTCTAAATGTTGCTTCTTGACCTGCATACAGATTTCTCAGGAGGCAAGTAAGGTGGTCTGGTATTCCCATCTCTTGAAGGATTTTCTAATTTGTTGTGATCCACACAGTCAAAGGATTTGGCATAAGCAATAAAGCAGAAGTAGATGTTTTTCTGGAACTCTCTTGTTTTCTTGATGATCCATTGGATGTTGGTGATTTGATCTCTGATTTCTCTGCCTTTTCTAAATCCAGCTTGAACATCTGGAGCTTCACAGCTCATGTATTGTTGATGCCTGGCTTGGGTTATTTTGAACATTACTTTGCTAGCATGTGAGATGAGTGCAATTGTGTGGTAGTTTGAGCATTTTTTGGCATTGCTTTTCTTTGGGGTTGGAATGAAAACTGACCTTTTCCAATCCTGTGGCCATTGCTGACCTCTCCAAATTTGCTGGCATATTGAGTGCAGCACTTTCACAGCATCATCTTTTAGGATTTGAAATAGCTCAACTGGAATTCCATCACCTCCACTAGCTTTGTTTGTAGTGATGCTTCCTAAGACCACTTGACTTTACATTCCAGGATGTATGGCTCTAGGTGAGTGATCACACCAACATGTTTATCTGGGTCATGAAGATCTTTTTGTATAGTTTTTCTGTGTATTCTTGTCACCTCTTCTTAATATATTCTGCTTCTGTTAGGTCCATATCATTTCTGTCCTTTATTGTGCCCATCTTTGCATGAAATGTTCCCTTGGTATCTCTAATTTTCTAGAAGAGATCTCGAGTCTTTCCTGTTCTGTTGTTTTCCTCTATTTCTTTGCATTGATCACTGGGAAAGACTTTCTTATCTCTCCTTGCTATTCTTTGGAACTCTGCATTCAGATGGGTATATCTTTCCTTTTCTCCTTTGCCTTTAGCTTCTCTTCTTTTCTCAAATGTTTGTAAGGCCTCTTCAGACAGTATTTTGCCTATTTGTATTTCTTTTGCTTGGGGATGGTCTTGATCACTGCCTCCGGGACAATGTCATGAACCTCCATCCATTGTTTTTCAGGCATTCTGTCTATCAGATCTAATTCTGTGAATCTATTTGTCTTTGACTGTGATGCCTACTCCATTTCTTCTAAGGGATTCTTGCCCACAGTAATAGATATAATGGTCATGTGAGTTAAATTCACCCATTCCAGTCCATTTTAGTTAGCTGATTCCTAAAATGTCAATATTTACTCTTGCCATCTCTTGTTTGAGCACTTCCAATTTGCCTTGATTTATGGACCTAACATTCCATGTTCCTATGCAATATTGCTCTTTACAGCATAGGATTTTAATTCCATCACAGTCATAATTGGATGTTGTTTTTGCTTTGACTCCATCTCTTCATTCTTTCTGAAGTTATTTCTCCACTGATTGCCAGTAGCATATTGGGCACCTACCAACCTGGGGAATTCATCTTTCCGTGTCCTATCTTTTTGCCTTTTCATACTGTTCATGGGGTTCTCAAGGCAAGAATACTGAAGTGGTTTGCCATTCCCTTCTCCAGTGGACCACGTTTTATCAGAACTCTCCACCATCACCCATCCATCTTTGGTGGCCCTACATGGCATTGCTCATAGTTTCATTTAGTTAGACAAGATTGTGGTCCATGTATCAGATTGGTTAATTTTCTGCAATTGTGATTTTCATCTGTCTTCCCTCTGATGGAGAAGGGTAGGAGGTTTATGGAAGTTTATGGTGAGAGAGACTGAGAGGGAAACTTGATCTTCTTCTGATGAGTGGGGCCATGCTCAGTAAATCTTTAATCCAATTTTCTGTTGAAGGGCAAGGCTGTATTCAAATCAACATTCAGAGACTCAACATTCAGAAAACCAAGATCATAGCATCTGGTCCCAACACTTCATGGCAAGAAGATGAGGAGACAGTGGAAACAATGACAGACTTTATTTTGGGGGGCTCTAAAATCACTGCAGATGGTAACTTGCAGCCGTAAAGTTAAACTATGCTTGCTCCTTGGTAGAAAAGCTGTGACCAACCTAAACAGCATATTAAAAAGAAGAGACATTACTTTGCCAACAAAGGTCTTTTTAGTCAAAGCTATGGTTTTTGCAGTAGTCATGTATGGATGTGAGAGTTGAACTATATAGAAAGCTGAGAGCCGAAGAACTGATGCTTTTGAACTGTGGTTGGCAAGACTCCTGAAAGTCCTTGGACTATAAGGAGAACCAAGCAGTCCATCCTAAAGGCAATCAGTCCTGAATATTCATTAGAAGGGCTGATGCTGAAGCTAAAACTCCAATACTTTGGCCACCTGGTGCGAAGATCTGACTCATTGGAAAAGACCCTGATGCTGGGAAAGATAGAAAGCAGGAGCAGAAGGGGACAACAGAGGATGAGATGGTTGGATGGCATTACTGACTTGATGGACATGTTTGAGTAACGGCCAGGATTGGTGATGGACAGGGAAGCCTGGTGTCCTGCAGTCTGTGGGGTTGCAAAGAGTTGGACATGACTGAGCAACTGAACTGAACTGAGGACCCTAGTAAGAATCCTTCTCTCTACCCTCCCTTTTAAAACTAGTTTTCTCTGCTTCATTCACATAGCACATTGTTAGAAGGATACAGTTTCATTCCATACAGAGATTAACTGTTGCTCCAAGTTCAGTTCCCAACTTTCACAAGAAATGGATGAGTCTAGGTTAGGTCAGAGATCTAATCCTGATCTAATCAACTCTGCTAGGAATTAGAGTTATGTAAAACAAATACAGGTGTTGAGAGCCTACTCTAATTGTAGGCATGTGTTCTTAGAGGAAACAGATTAGGCTGTCACTTCCATAAATGTGTAGTAGAGTGAGTAATTTGACAAATAGAATAGGATAACTAATTATCCCAATAGATAGGTATATATAAAACATGCCAAAACAAAAAACAAAACAAAACAAAAAAACAAAAACAACAACAACAACAACAAAAAACATGCCATAGACTGTAAAACTCTGGACTTACTTATTAGCTTGTTTCTCATATGTTTAGGTCTCAAACACACACTATCAAGTCAGAAGAGAAGGGAGTTAGTTCCTTGGATTCATTTGGGAAGTGCATACTAACTCAGGGTACATCTCTCTAGACAACCTTGAATGAAATCCTATGATTTTGACATAAACGGATAGAGTTCTTATCTTGTTCTATTTTTAACATCACCAGCCTCATCCAGAGGGGGAATGCATGTCTTATGATATAATACAGGAAAACATTTGTAAATTAAAAACAAATTAAATTAATTGATATAAATTCACTATTTTTTAATATAATGAGTCTTTCTGTTAGGATTTGTAATGTAGTAGTTGAGTGAATACCTTAGTGGGTTGAATCATAAATCTTCTGATGTAAATACAGAACTGATTGTTCATGTTAAATAGGGGGCAAAATGGCTAAACTGCCAACTGATGTTGGTGATAAATTTTAAAGTATTCATAAATATTTTTATTGTCCCTAGTATGTCTTTGTTAATGGGCATTACAGCTAAGAAATTAAGATGATGTCTGGAAAGCCCAAAGTGGTCAATTTATCATGATTACATTTTTATTTATTCAATTTGAGACATATGCATATATAGTTAGTATCTGACAAATCTTGGCATGAATGCACCTCAAATTAATGTGGAGCATTCATGGCTAGGAAGAAATGTTATTTCTAAACCTGGAGACTGAGAAGGTAAAAAATGCGTCAGCATTTCAGATCTCTGTCTTTCTATCCATGAAACTAACTTGGTAGGAATCTTAAGGCTGTCTAACATAACCCATATTGTACAAGAACAACTATTAACTTGTCCTTATCTGCTGTAAAAAATGTTCTGGCCAAATGTGCATCACAATCCTTTCTAGAAAATTAGTCTAGTCACTTGATCACTTTGACTATTACAAAAATCATGGAAATTAAAAGCATACCATAGTTTTTAAATAGCAATTCTTTCCCCGAAAGCTCGATGTTTCTATTTGGAAAGCAAATCTTTTGCTGTTATTAGAGTTGGGAAAATTGGCCTTTCTGGTTCATCTTCTGACCCAGTTAATACTTTCATTTTCCCAAAGAGAACACCTAGTTCAGTAAATTATCAAGACCCTTGTTAAATCAAGCCCTTAAAAGGCACCTGCAAAACTGATTGGGGCAGTTAGTACTGAAAGGAGATGTAGAGAAAAGATAAATGTAATTTACTCAGTTTTCTTAAAAAGCTTTCATCAAAAGGCAAGATAAGATCAGGAAGAACTGCATAAAATGCTGTATATAGTTAAGGATGAAAATTCTGATGGTTCAAGAGCTGTAAAAACAGATAGTGATGAAAAGAAAGGTAAATAACTTGGAAGGAAAGGCCTCTTAGAGAAGGTAAGATTTTAACTTTTGAGAGAAAGGATGAAGGTGGTAAAGTTACAGAGAAAGGAAGAAGAATAAACATAGGATTAGAAAGAATAGCATGTCTCAGCTTAAGGATTACTTTTAAGAAGTAGAGGGAAAATCAGTCAGTTTATAGGATGAGCCTTAAATTTCAAGCACAGTAAATTAGATTTGGTGTCGTAAGAACTAAGAAAATACTACAGACTATAGAGCAGAATTTGAAGTTTTTAAAAACTTGTCAACTTAAAATTCTTTACTCAAGAAAAATATGTTTCAAAACAAAGGTAAAATTAAAGCTTTTCTAACATGCAAAAGCTAGAATTTATCACTAGTGGATTTTCTGCTCTAAGAAATACTAAAGTATTTTAAGCAGAAGGAAAATGACATCAGATGAAAATATGGATCTATGCAAAGGAATGAAAAGCAGAAAAATAGTAATTACATAAGCAAGTGGAAAAACTTACTATATTATTATTTAAATGTCTTTAAAAGATAATAGTCTGTTGAAAGAAAAATAATAGCAGTGTATTACAGGGTCTGTAACATGTAGAGGTGAAAGATATGATAACAATATCACAAGCACAAGGAGGGGAGGTATGGAAGTATACTGTTATAAAATTCTTATATTACACGAAGTGGTGTGTCATTTAGAGCAAACTGTGGTAAGTTAAACATATATGCTTTGAACCTAAAGCAACACTATACACACACAAACATACAAACACATACATACACACTCACACAAAAGAATTATAAACAATAAGTCAATAGGAGAGATAAAATGAAATAATAAAAAATAGTTAATCCAGGCTTCCCTGATGGTCCAGTGGTAATGAATCTGCCTGCCAGTGCAGGAGACACAAGTTTGATCCCTGGTCTGGGAAGATCCCACATGCTGCAGGGCAACAAAGCCTGTGCACCGCAACTGAGCCTGTCCTCTAGAACCCAGGAGCCACAACTACTGAGCCCATGTGCCACAACTATCAATGCCCAAACACGCTAGAGCCTGTGCTTTGCAACAAGAGAGAAGCCACTGCACTGAGAAACTTGTGCACCTCAAGTAGAAAGTCGTCCCTGCTCACCGCAACTAGAGAACAGCCCACACACCAATGAAGACCCAGGTTAGCCAAATAAATAAATAAATAAAAAGTTTAAGAAAATAGTTAATCCAGAAGAACTCCAAAAATAACAATAAAGGGGAATAAATAACATATGGAAAAATAGAAAACTAATGATAAGATGGTAGATTTGCACTCAGCTATATCAGGAATCACATTAATCATTAATGATCAAAATATTCCAATTAAAAGGCAAAAATTGGATTTTAAAAAAGAACAGGACTCAAATATATGCTACTTAGAAGAAACCTACTTTAATATAAAAACACAAATAGGCCAAATGCTAAAAAGTAAGAAAAGATATACTATGCTATCATTAATCACAAACATAAATATCAGGTAATATAGATTTTAAGCAAAGGATATTATCAAGGATAGAGACCCATTTGATAAATGATAGAAGACTCAATTCATTCAAAAGACATAGAATTCTAATGGTTTTATACCTAATAATAGAGCTTCAAACTACATGAAAGAAAACAATAAATCTGCAAAGAAAAATAAACATACTTACAATTACAGATGGAGTTTTTAACATACCATTCTTAATAACTGATAGAATGAGCAGACAGAAAATCAGTAAGGATGTAGAACACTTGGATAACACTATCAACCAAACTTCTCTAATTAAAAAGTATAGACTGTTCTGCCTAGAAACAAAATACAAATCTTTTCAAGTGCACATTAAGCATTTATCAAAAATAAATCATATTCAGGGAAAAAAACAAGTTTTATTAAACTTTAGAGTATTTGTGTTATACAGAATATGTTGTGTAACCATATTGTAGTTAAATTAAAATTAATAATAGAAAGACATCTGAAAAATCTCAAATATTTGAAAATTAAATAATATACTTCCAAATAACCCATAAGTCAAAGAAGAAAAGTTTTAAAAAACAGAAGATTCTTTGAACTGAATAAAAATATGGGATGCTGCTAAAGCAATACTTAAGGGGAAATTACAGCAACAATGGTTATATTTGAAAAGAAAAAGGAAATAAATTGAGAACTTCAACTTCTACATAAAGAAAACCAAACTAAACACAAACTAAGCAGAAAAAAGGAAATGATCAAAGATAAAATAAGTAAAATCCAGAAAAATAGTAGAGGAAATCAATGAAATCAAAAGCTTGTTCTTTATAAACCTGTCTGACCAGTAAAAACAAAGACATAAATTACCAGTATCAGAAATGATAAAGGCAACATCATCTTATATCCTACAGACACTTAAAGGATATTAATAGATATTAAACACAATAATAAAAGAATGTTATGAATAGTTATGCCAACAAAATTAACTAGATGAAAAAGAAAAAATTCACTGAATGTCTACCAACCCTCACTCGAAACGTTGGTAACTGGAATAGTTCAGTATCTATTAAAATATTGAGTTTATAGATAAAAGCTTTCCCATATAGAATATTCTACCAAATATTGACATGAAAAATATTACTAACCCTGAAGGTCTTTGAGAAAATTGAGAAGAAAGAAACACTTGCCAATTTATTCTATGATGTCAGCATTACCCTAAAAATAAAATCTGAGAACTACACAAACAAAACAGGAGAACTATACAATAATATCCCCTCATGAACATAATGCAAAATTTCTAAGCAATCTGAAGTACTAACCTAGGTCTTCGTTGATTTTAAAGTGGTTGCTCCCAGTTCTCACTTCTATAGTCACAATTGGTTTATATAACAGTTAGCTTCACCTCTTCTTTTAGAATTTGTATAGGGACATATTTTCCAAATTTTAAGCCATTTTTTGCAAACTTTTTAGTGAAGTTTAATGAACATATAGAAAAATGCCTATTCATAGAGCCCAGCTCAATGAGCTTTCATACACTAGACATACTTGTGAAGCCAGATCAAGAAACAATGAATTCGACTGAAGCAATGGTATAGGCTTGGTAAACTCAAAATCTCTAAGACAGACCTTCAAGCTGGAGACCAAGAGAACTGCAGCTTGAGTCCAAAGGCAGTCTGCTGGCAGAATTTTCTCTTGCTTGGTAGGGGAGAGGTGAGATAATTTCAGTCTCTGAAATTTTAAATGATAGATTAGACCAGTTGATTTAATAGATATATACAGTGCATTCCATCTAGAAACAGCAGAATATGCATTATTTTTAAATACATATGGAACATTCTCCAGGATAGATAACACGGTAGGCCACAGAGAAAGTCACAACAGATTTAAGAAGATAGGAATTGCATCAAGTATCTTGCAGACCACAGCAGTATGACACTAGAAATCAATTACAAAAATAAAAATGGATAAAACACAAATACATGGAGAATAAAGAGCACACTACTAAAAAAATGAATAGGTCAACAAAGAAATCAAAGAGGAAATCAGAAAATATCTTGACACACACTAAAATAAAAACACAACTTCCCAAAATGTGTGGGACATAGCACAAGCAGTTTTGAGAGGAAATTTATAGAGATACAGGCCTAACACAAGAAACAAAAATATTCTCAAATAAAATACTCAATCCACTGTCTAAAGGAACTAGAAAATGAAGAATAAACTAAGCCCAAAGTCAGCAAAATAAAAAATTTCAGAATGGAAAAAAAAATTTAAACCAAAAAAATTTAAAAACAGAAGGAAAAACCAATGAAACCATGGTCTAGATTTTTGTAAAAAATGAACCTTTAGCAAAACTCATCAAGAAAAAAGAGAGAGCAAATCAATAAAATCAGAAATGAAAAAAGTGAAACAACTGATATCACAGAAATACAAAGAGAAGTCTCTGCATATTTATATACCAACAAATTGGACAACCTAGAAGAAGTGGATGAATTCCTAGGGGGGAAAAGTGATCTTCCAAGACTGAATAAGAAAAAACTAAATAATCTGAACAGATTGATTACTAGCATTGAAATTGAATCAGTAATCAAAAACCTCCCAACAAACAAAGTTCCAGAACCTAATGGCTTCACAGGGGATTTCTGCCAAATAACAACAATGGAGTTAATACCTAGCTTTCTCAAACCATTCTAAAAAATTTAAGAGGCAGAAACATTTTTCAGTTTCATTCTATGAGGCCGCCATCCTGATACCAAAACCAGACAAAGACAGGCCAATATCCCTGATGAAGATAGATGCTAAAGTCCTCAACAAAATATTAGTAAACTGAATCCATTAATACACTAAAAGGATCACACATCATGATCATTTGGGATTTAGACCAGGGATGCATGGATGGTTCAATATATACAAATCAATCTATGTGATACACCACATTAACAAACAAAGGGTAAAAATCAAACAACATTCAGTCATGATAAAAACTCTCAATAAAGTTGGTATAGAAGAACAGAAGATCATTTATGACAAACCCACAGTTAACATCGTACTTACTGATGAAAGTTGAAAACCTTTCCTCTAAGATCAGGAACAAGACAAAGATGCCCACTCTCACCATTTTTATTTAACATAGTATTGAAAGTTCTAGCCAAATAAATCAGACAAGGAAGAGAAATAAAAGTCAACAAAATTGGAAGAAAAGAAGTAAAACCAACATTATCCTCAGATATCATGATACTATATATAAATCTCTCAAGTCTTGACCAAGAAACAATTAGAAATATAAGTGAATTAGTAAAGTAGCAGGATACAAGATTAATATACAGAAATATGCTGCTTTTCTACCCACTAATAATGAACTATCAGAAAGAAAAAGCAAGAAAGCAATCTCACTCACAATCTCATCAAAATGAATAAAATACCTAGGAATAAATTTAGCCAGGGACATGAAAGACCTATACTTGGAAACTATAAAATATTGATGAGGGAAACTGAAAATGATACAAATGAAAAGATATCTCATATTTATGGATGGAAAGGATTAATACTGTTAAAATAGTCACACTATCAAAAGCAATCTACATATTTAATGCAATCCTTGTCAAAATACTCATGATATTTTTTACAGAACTAGAACAAATAAGTCTAAAATTTGTATGAAACCACCAAAGACCCCAAATAGCCAAAACAATCTTGATAATAAAGAACAAAGCTGGTAGTATCATACTCTGTGGCTCCAGACTATGCTATAAAGCTATAGTAATCAAAACAATAAGGTACTGCTACAAAAATAGACACATATCAATGGAACAGAATAGAGAGCACCAGGAATAAATTCATACACATATTTGCTCAATTAATCTGTGACAAAGCGGCAAGAATATACAATGGGGAAAAGATAGTCTATTTAATGTGATGTTGGGAACACTGAAGAGCTACATGTGAAAGAATGAAATTAGAACATTTTCTCATACTCTATACAAAAATAAATAATGGATTAAAGACCTAAATGTGAGACTGGAAGCCATAAATCTCCTAGAAGAGAACAGGCAGCTCACTCTTTAACATAGGTCTTAGCCATCTATATTTGAGCCTGCCTTTCAGGCAAGACAAATAAAAGCAAAAATAAACAAATGTAACCTAATCAAACTTAATAACGTTTGCACAGCAGAGCCATCAGCAAAACAAAAAGACTAATGAATAGAAAAGATATTTGCAAAGGATATGTGTGCTGATTAGTTTTCTGTGATTGTGGTTTTCTTTCTTTTTGCCCTCTGAGGGATAAGAATAAGAGGCTTATGGAACTTCCCTGATGGGAGAGACTGACTGTGGGGAAAGCTGGGTCTTCTTCTGATGGGCGGAGAGGGGCCATGCTCAGTAAATCTTTAACCCAATTTTCTGTTGATGGGCAGGGCTGTGCTCCCTCCCTGTTGTTTGACCTGAGAACAAACTATGGTGGAGGTAATGAAGATAATGGCCACCTCCTTCAAAAGTTCCCATGCAATCACTGCTGCACTCAGATTGCCACGAGAAACATCAATAACCTCAGATACAGATGACACCATCCTTATGGCAGAAAGCAAACAAGAACTAAAGAGCCTCTTGATAAAAGTGCAAGAGGAGAGTGACAGTGTTGGCTTAAAACTCAACATTCAGAAAACTAAGATCATGGCATCCGGTCCCATCATTTCATGGTAAGATGGGAAGACAATGGAAACAGTGAGAGACTTTATATTTTGGGGCTCCAAAATCACTGCAGATGGTCACTGAAGCCATGAAATTAAAAGATGCTTGCTCCTTGGAAGAAAAGCTATGACCAACCTAAACAGCACATTAAAAAGCAGAGACATTACTTTACCAACAAAGTCCATCTAGTCAAAGCTATGGTTTTTCCAGTAGTCATGTGTGGATATGAGAGTTGGAATATAAAGAAAACTGAGCACTGAAGAATTGATGCTTTTGAACTGTGGTGTTGGAGAAGACTCTTGAGAGTTCCTTGGACTTCAAGGAGATCAAATGAGTCAATCCTAAAGGAAATCAATCCTGAATATTCATTGAAAGGATTGATGCTGAAGCTGAAACTCCAATACTTTGGCCACCTGATGCAAAGAACTGACTCATTTGAAAAGACTCTGATGCTGGGAAAGATTGAAGACAGAGAAAGGGATGACAGATGATGAGATGGTTGGAGGTCATCACTGACTCAATGGACATGAGTTTGAATAAGCTCCAGAAGTTGGTGATGGACAGGGAAGCCTGGCGTGCTGCAGTCCATGGGGTCACAAAGAGTTGGACACAACTGAGCGACTGAACTGAACTGATGTCTGATGAGGGGCTAATATCAGAAATATATAAGGATTTATGCAACCAAGCAGCCAAAAGGCAAATAACCCAATTAAAAAATGGGCAGAAGATCTCAGTAGACATTTCTCCAAAGAAGATCCAGATGGCCAACAAGCATGTAAAAAATTGTTCAATATCACTAATTATCAGGGAAAGGAAATCAAAGCTGAAATGAGGTCACCTCACACCTGTCAGACTGGCTATTGTCAAAAATAAAACAAATAATAATGTTGGTGGGGATGTGGAGAGAT
Organism: Antilocapra americana; assembly: GCA_007570785.1. Taxonomy (NCBI): domain Eukaryota; kingdom Metazoa; phylum Chordata; class Mammalia; order Artiodactyla; family Antilocapridae; genus Antilocapra; species Antilocapra americana. The sequence goes on from ML664159.1 coordinate 936,265, forward strand.
GGAACCCTTGTGCACAGCTGGTGGAAATGTAAATTGATATTGCCATTATGGAAAACAGTATGGAGGTTCCTCAAAAATTAAAAATATAACTGTCATATGATCTATCAGTTACACTCATGGGTATTTATCCAAAGAAAATGAAAACTCTAATTTGAAGAGATATATGTGTACCACTGTTCATAGCATCATTATTTACAATAGCCAAATATGGAAGCAACTTAAATATCCATCAACAGACAAATAGACAAAGAAGATGTGGTGTATATATATATATACATATATATATATATATACATATATATATATTTCTGGCCCTGGAGGGTAGTACACTCAGTGCAATACGTCAAAGAAAGAAAGACAAATAAGACATGTTTTCAGTTATATGCAGAATCTAAAAAATAAAATAAACAATTGAATATAAGAAAACAGGAATAGACTCACAAAGAACAAACTAGTTGTAGTTATCAGTGGATAGGTGGGTTGGGGCAGGAGGAAAACAGGGGAAGGAAATTAAGAGGTAAAAATTACTGTAAATACATAAGATAAGATACAAGAATGTAATGTATACCACAGGGAATACAGCCAATTATTTTATAATAACTTCAAATGAAGTATAATCTATAAAATATTGAATTGCTATGTTGTCCTCCTAAAGCTAACTTGTGAATCGACTGTGTTTCAGTTAAAAATAAAATGAGAAACATGTTTACAGAAATATATGGAATAGTGTTTGACCAAATATCTGGAACCCTGACTCAGCCATGTTGATACATAAAATTTACCATTAGAGAGTACAATTCATCCTCCTTGCAGGTAGGCCACTATACTCTGCAACATTGACTAAGTAAGGGTTCCTGGGCCAATACAAGTTACAAAAATTAATAAGGCATAATGTCTTAATTTTATAGATTTAAATGTGCTTCACAATAATGTGTATATAAGTATATATTTAAAATTTTTAGTCTTTTGAAATTCCAATTTTTAGAAAAAATTTATTTGAAGTATAATTGACATATAACATTGTATTAACTTTAGCTGTACAACAAAATGATTTAATATACTGTGAAATGATTATCACAATAAGTTTATTTTTACATCCATTACCCTACACAAATCTAAGTTTTTCTAGTGATGAAAACAACATTTACCTCTTGGCAGTTTTCAAACATACATTGCATTATTGTTAACTATAGTCATGTTGCTATACATTATATCACTTAGATTTATTTATAGCTGGAAGTTTGTATATTTTCATCACCAAATATTTGGGGTTGCTTTTCTGTATGTGTGTGGTTTTTAAATTTTTTGTCCACGTGACATGGCCTGTGGGATCTTAGTTACCTAACCAGGAATCAAACCTGTGCCCCTGCAATGGAAGTGCAGAACCTTCACCACTGGACCTTCAGAGAAGTCCACAATGTGTCTTAAAAAACAAATTAAAGTTGTAATTTTACCTTCCAACCAGAATGGGTTGTGTTTTAATATATTATGGTGTATATTTTTTCCTAAATGATGCAAGGATTTGTAAAAAGCTGTACTGATAGAAATGAAGAAGATGTGTCAGTTTAAACAATTTGGTAAAAGAAAATTTTGGGTATTGATTTATGTTATCATTCCAAATATTGTTTTTTTATTCATATTTACTTGGTTTTTAGCTACAATTTACTTTCAAGCTTCTTAGAACCCAACCACATAATCAAACAATAATCTGGAAAGCAATTTAACTCATGGAAAACAAAATTCTCTATAAAATATAACTGCATCCTTTTATGACATATAAATCCCCTGTTTAAGTATTTTATACATTGGATTTCTTAAATAAAGGTCTACAGAAAAGTCTAAGATTCGTTTATATTTAGCCAGTGGATATTTTTATACTCTATATTTTGAGTAAAGAAAAATCTATTTAAATCCTCTAACAAGAAGAAATGCATCTACTTCAGACAATTGAGTTTTGACAAGCTCAGTTTCATTTTTATTAGGTTTTCATTCTGAGAAACAGCTGATGTCATTACTTGCCTTGTCCTTGATGATTCAATTTCACCTTTGTATATACAATAGTGGGGAAACACTGTAGCTTGGGCAGTTTTGGTTTACATTTGGTCTCCTAGAATTTCATTGTAATAGTTTTGTTTGGCATCCAAATTCTATGTTAGTCCCAGTTTATATTCCCCTTCAACTGAATAATTACTAGTCATCACATTTCCATAGTCCCTGCCAACATTTTGTCCTTTCAGTGGTACTGGAAAGTAATTTTTGTTCTGATTGTGTTTTTTTGCCAAGGGCATTTATTACCAAGACTTGATAAAGGCGCTCATTGGACCACATTTTCTTCATCTGTTTCCATTCATACTCAAGACCTTGACTAGCCCAGTTGGTTTGTTTGTTTAAACTCAAGGTTGTTTTTTCCCTCATTACATGCTTTCATGATCTGGAAAGTTTTAGGGAATTATTTTTTTAATCAACTATGGGATCTTTTGAAAGCCAGAAATGTAGAGAAATTAACTTCACTAGTTGGAAAGCAGCATAGCAAAAGTTAACAGCTCAAACTTTGGACTCTTGGGCCAGACATATAGGTTTAAGTGCTGGCTTGACAACTTGCTGACCTCTCTGTACCCTTATTGCCAAGTCTTACAAATAAGGAAACCAATAGTTACCCAATCATATAAGGTTACTGTGAGTAATGACTTATACACAGTAAGTGGTGAGTGTTATGGAGTGCTAGATACACTCTATCTTTGGAGTAAGTAATTCAATAAATTAAACCAATTAGATATTTAGTAAACTCTGTAGTAGGCTAGTTGAATTAATCAATAGAATGCTATAGTCTCCATACACATACTCCTTTAAGTTCAATTAATAAAATTTAGATGTATTAAATAACCTTAGTGCCTCTCCTAGGAATAAATGTTAATCATGAACCTACATGTTTCTAAATCATTCCAGTAAAATGACAGCTCCTTCTTAAAAGTCATTAAGTTCAAATTACCATATTTCATCAATTTAAAGACTTCTATTTCTTCAACATTTTAGCATCTCTTAGGATGCATTTTACAATCTGAGATTGTAAATCACAATGAGCCAGGCCTTGCCTAAACATGCTACAGCTCAGTCCTTTCCTAGCTTTCAAATTCCCATCATTGAGTTAAATTCCTGGTTAATACGATATGTGTTGAGTTTAACTGCCATAATGAATGTGAATTAAAAGATGACAGTATAACTCAGTATTAAAACAAAGAAGATGCTGTGTCTGCAGGAAGGTATGGAAACAGAGCAGTTGGGTATACATCTGCCATTGAAGAAGTAGATATTCATCTTTGAAGGGACAGTCACAGTTCCATTTTTTCATCCATCAAATGCTTTCTAGAATCTAAGAAAGGCTTAGATTAAAACAAGTATAAAAATGTTACAGTTTGTTCCCAAAATACATAAAACTGTCTATTGACAGCTTCTAGTGAGGTCTGCAGTTTGGTGGGGGTGGGGGATGTGGAAGCCTGCAAATTATTTTGGAGAAATATTTTTTAAAATGCTATACCCTCAACAGTTTTACAAAAAGATACTTTATGTTGGGCAGTACTGTGTTAGGCAAAACTATGTGGGAAAATCACAATATTCCATGGTATTGTGTGGAAAACAGACATCAACAACACAAGCTAAAGAGTGAGTCAGAAACATTGGACTTAGAACATGAAGAAGTTTAAGAAATACCTTCACTAATTTAGTGAATTAATATTTTTCTTTTTATACTTAGGGAGCGGAATCTATGATTTTTAAATTAAGTCAAAGTCAAAAAGAGCTCCTTCAATAAATATTAAAAATATAAGTGATGTATAGATATGGCATATACTGGCAGCATTATTTTCTTCTTTTGTGATAGATAAAATAATAGCACAAATTAAACTGATAGAATCTTATAGTTTATAGAATATAATAAGCATCAGTAACAGTATCAACCAGTACTTCTTAAACTTTCTGTGGTAAAGGGCCTAGTTGTCTTAATTTCTAACCCATCATAAATAGATATTTCACAAACTATGAGAAAAATGAAATTAAAAGAACAAAAATATAAGTTAAATCTTTACATTGTTAGATACAACAAATTACTTTTTCACATTGCTCTAAATGTTTACCAGTGCTGATGCTTACATTCTAAACTTACCTTGCCCCATATCAACAGTTCACAGACTAGCCAGGTTTGAGGACCATGCTTTGAACATCACTGATCTTTGTCACTGTAGAAGTGACTTAATTGTTTAACTGTCATATATTCTCAGTGATGCCAGGTACAGTTCATAAAAAGATGAATCTTAGGTTTTCTTTCTTAAACATAGCATCTTATATTGATTGAACTTGACAGTTTATAAAACACTTGTATTAATAAAATCTAGTCAACTTAGCTGCATAGTTTTTCAGGTTTTGATGTATATTCTGTACTCGAAATACATCCAGATTGCTAACAGAGACCCAAGAAAACCAGAGCCCACCTCAAAAACAAGATCAGCATTTTTATTGGACAGAAATGCAAAACAAAGGACGGGACAAAGCTGGAAGCAGGCCATCACAGCCAGGAATTTTACCAAGACGGAGTAAATGAACCAAAGCTGGAAGGCAATAGAAATAGTCACTAAGCAAGAGACCGACTTGAGGCTTCCAAGCTGGTGAAAGAGTACGGACAAAAACGGCTTCTCAATCAAATTGTACAAGAAGCTGTGAGCTGAGGAGGCAAGGATATAGACACCATTTTTCAACTAGGTTCTGGACCAAGCCTCCTGCTGGTTCATCAACTGAACTGCAACATCCCCAGCTATCACAGAGCTTTTTTGCGCCTCAGATCAAGTGACCCTCTCAACTGCATGTGTCCTATGGAGGAAAACTGGATGTATGCTATTATTTCTGTTTTACAAAGGAGAAAACCTAGGCTCAGAGAAGTTGCCTAGGATCATACAGCATTCAAGCAAGTATCGGAATCAGGACCAAGACTCCTAGCTGTATTATGCCCCACTTACCATGTATCTGAAAAACACCATATGAGATATTATAGTATAGTTAGAGTTAATAGAATTGCTAGTAGAAAACTTGTTCTTTGCTTCCAAATTTAAGTATTTTTAAATTAAAACTGAATGGGTATTATAATTTGTGGCTCTTTCAATAATTTCCCATCTCAAACCAAAGGATGTTAGTATTTTCAATAAAGTTTCAGCAGTAGGGGAAGTGTAAATGTTTTCCTCTTACAATTTAGTATATTGATTTCCATCCAGTATTATCAAACTCTAAAGGGAAAGAAGATCTTCAAGAAAGAAGAGAGAGGATCTTCATATTTGCTTAGGTGGGGAGAAAACCAGCAACAATATAATCTAAAGCCTAGTCAGGACTTTTCAAAGAGTTAAGAAGATAATGGAAAAGGATATGCTTAGATCCATCCTGGAATATTATAAAATAATTCCAATTTCATAAAACTTTACTTCCCCTAATTAACATGGCTCAGGAGATTATAAATAAAAGTGACTTAATTCCAATGCACTGTATAAATCAAATCACAAAGTATGAAAAAACCTTTGTCAGATCTTTTAACCAGACATTTTTTTTTAATTCAGGAATTCTAGGCTACATTTGAGGGAGAGTCTCTGCAACCAAAGAAACAACCCGATAATTTAGGAGTCAGCCTTGAGCAGATACAGAAACTACTACAGGGAGCATAATGAAAGTATCAAACATGAGAATCCTTTAAAGACACCCATACTTTGCCCAAGATCCTAACAAAACTCATGCTGGCTAACTTTACCCCTGGTGTCTCCCTGCTGGCAAATAAAGTTCCAGTCCTCCAGTTCCCTTCTCTAAGCTCACCAATTACCTTGTTCAACTAAATAAACACAGTATAGGAAAGGATATAACATTCTAAATTTCTTGAAATTATATGGAGTTTCTTAGTAGCTATGCTTTTTAGTTTAAAAGGTCAATATATATTTATGTTTTAAAACTTACTCTTATTCAGTGCTCTTTATTGTTCTGAAAAGACATTAAAAGTCATATTATACTGTCAAACTTAGATGTGTTTATATGTACACACTTCTTGCATTCTTGGCATATAATTCCTTGCTTGCAGTTTGCGGTTAAGAGAAGTTATATGATCATTTCAGGACATACAATGGAAGGGTTGGAAATTAACACATTTCCAACACAATGATTCCTTATACAATGGATAAAATACTAGAAATACTTATCACATCTTCTTCAAAAGCAATCTGAAGCAATGCCCTTAACCTCATCAACCATTAAGAAAAGATTCCACACATATTAGCTCACTTAAAAATTGTTCATGCCTCAGTCAGTCTGTTTCTTTCAAGATTATTAGATAGGATAAATAATGAAGAGACTATTGAAATGTGTTAGCAATTAAGAGTATTCAGAAACAAACCATAAAATGCTTATGATTAACATATTCAGCCAAGGACTTATAAATTAAGCGGCATTTTTTTCTTTTTAATTTCTAAAATGGGAATCTCTTATCTCATTTATAGAAGTAAGAAAATGTTTTTATTTCTCCTTTTGTTCCTTTCACTGTGTAACTTTTCACAGAATCTTAGTGAGTGAAGTCCATTTTCAAATTCCATTCAACAATTGACCTTACAGACCAGATTCTGGGGGGATAAAAAAGATTAGTCCTGCTATGACACAGGCTTATACCCAAATAATGGCTGAAATGAATGCATTTCTAACTATTTAAGTATCTAAATAATGCTTAAAATCCTTTTCTACATAAAAGAGAAAATTGCTAGAACTTAGTGTTAGTCCTTTACTGATTGAAAATGATGTATCTCCATTCTTGTAGTGATTATTCAGCTCCAAATAAGCTATTAATTGCAGTATGCATATACTTATTTGTAGTTTGGAAGTTGGCATATGCTTCTGGATTCAGGACTCCTACTGGTTTGAAAAACATTTAGCAGTGTCTGGCAGCTGACAATTACAGATATATGATTATCATAGATTTGAAACAGAAGCTCAAGAAAGCTTTTGTCAGAACTTTTAACCTGTCGTTTTAAGTTCAGAAGCTCTAGACTATATCAGAGTGGAAACCTCTGAACCATATCAGGAGTTAGTGAATTAAGATATTTGTTTTGTTGTTGCTGTTTAGTCACTAAATTGTGTCCAACTCTTTTTGTGAGCCCATGGAATATAGCCCACTAGGCTTCTCTGTTCCTGGGATTTCCAAAACAAGAATACTGAAGTGGGTTGCCATTCCCTTCTTCAGGGAATCTTTCCCACCCAGGGATCAAACCCATGTCTCCTGCTTGGCAGGCAGATTCTTTACCACTGAGGGACCAGGGAAACCCAAAGTATTTGTTTAGTAAGCACTTATTAAACACTTAGTATTCAGACATTCTTTTAGGTGCTGGAGATAAGACTAATAAGACATGATTCATACCCTCAAGGAGCATACACAGTGTAAAAGAGAGGGCCACCAAAGCAACAAATGTAGCAAATCTTAGTAGGTGCTGTGGTGAAAGTATATATGGAATACACCGGGTGCATAAAGGAGGTAAGGGCTGACAATTGCGTGGGGCCACAGGGAGTCAAGATGCTGGTAAGTGGAGAAAGTGAGGCTTGAACTAAACCTAGAGAAAATGCTAGTTTTCATCAGCAAGTAGAGTGGGTTCATGAAGGAGAGTCATATGAGTCGGTACAGTGGTGGGAAATAGCAGTATGGAACGTTTGGAGAACTTGGGGTACTTTGCTGTACTGTGAGCATCAGCTACAAGAAGAATTGTGTTCAGGGAGCTACCAAGCTGAAGGCAGCGTAAGTCAGGGTAGAGGGCCTTGTATCCCAGGTCAGAAGCTTAAACAATACCCTATGAACTCATAGCAATGAGGAGTAGAATGGTGGTTGCTAGGGGCTGGGGAGTGGGAGAAATGAGGAGATATTGATCAAAGGGTACAAAATTCTAGTTATAAGATGAAGTTCCAGGACTCTAATGGACAGCATGGTGACTATAGTCAATAATGCTGTATTGTGTAGTTGAAAATTGCCAGAAAGTAGATCTCACATGTTATCACAGGGGAAAAAAGGTAACAAGGTGAGGTAGTAGATGTGTTAACTAACCTTATTGTGGTAATCATTTTATAATACATAAATGTATCGAATAAGCACTTCAGTTCAGTTCAATCGCTCAGTCATGTCCAACTCCTTGTGACCCCGTGAACTGCAGCATGCCAGGCCTCCCTGTCCAACAACAGCTCCTGGAGCCCACTCAAACTCATGTCCATTGAGTCAGTGATGCCATCCAGTCATCACATCCTCTGTTGTCTCCTTCTTCTCCTGCCCTCAATCTTTCCCAGCTACAGAGTCTTTTCAAATGAGTCAGCCCTTCACATCAGGTGGCGAAAGTATTGGAGTTTCAGCTTCAACATCAGTCTTTCCAGTGAACACCCAGGACTGATCTCCTTTAGATTGGACTGGTTGGATTTCCTTGCAGTCCAAGGGACTTTCAAAAATCTTATCCAGTACCACAGTTCAAAAATATCAATTCTTTGACACTCAGCTTTCTTCACAGTCCAACTCTCACATCCATACAAGACTACTGGAAAAACCATAGCCTTGACTAGATGGACCTTTGTTGGCAAAGTAATGTCTCTGCTTTTTAATATGCTGTCCAGGTTGGTCATAACATTCTTTCGAAGGAGTAAGCGCCTTTTAATTTCATGGCTGCAATCACCATCTGCAGTGATTTTGGGGCCCCCCAAAATGAAGTCTCTCCCAGTTTCCACTGCTTCCCCATCTATTTCCCATGAAATGATGGGACCAGATGCCATGATCTTAGTTTTCTGAATGTTGAGCTTTAAGCCAACTTTTTCACTCTTTTTTTTCATTTTCATCAAGAGGCTCTTTAGTTTCTCTTCACTTTCTACCGTAAGGATGATGTCATCTGCATGTCTGAGGTTATTAATATTTTTCCCAGCAATCTTTATTCCAGCTTGTGCTTCATCCAGCCTAGCATTTTTCATGATGTACTCTGCATTTAAGTTAAATAAGCAGGGTGACAATATATAGCCTTGACATACTCCTTTTTCTAGTTGAAACTAGTCTGTTGTTCCATGTCCAGTCCTAACTGTTGCTTCCTGACCTGCATACAGGTTTTTCAAGAGGCAGGTCAGGTGGTCTGGTATTCTCATCTCTTGAAGAATTTTCTGCAGTTTGTTGAGATCCACATAGTCAAAGGCTTTGGCATAGTCAATAAAACAGAAATAGATGGTTTTCTGGAACCCTCTTGCTTTTTTGATGATCCAGTAGATGTTGGCAATTTGATCTCTGGTTCCTCTGCCTTTTCTAAAACCAGCTTACATATTCCTGAAGCTTGGCTTGGAGAATTTTGAGCATTACTTTACTAGTGTGTTGATGAGTGCAGTTGTGCAGTAGCTTAAGCTTTCTTTAGCATTGACTTTCTTTGGGATTGGAATGAAAACTGACCTTTTCCTGTCCTGTGGCCACTGCTGAGTTTTCCAAATTTGCTGACATATTGAGTGCAGCACTTTCACAGCATCATCTTTTAGGATTTGAAATAGCTCAACTGGAATTCCATCACCTACACTAGCTTTGTTTGTAGTGATGCTTCCTAAGGCTCCCTTGACTTTGCATTCCAGGGTGTCTGGCTCAAGGTGAGTGATAACACCATCGTAGTTATCTGGGTCATGAAGATCTTTTTTGTATATTTCTTCTGTGTATTCTTGCCACCTCTTCTTAATATCTTCTGCTTCTGTCAGGTCCATACCATTTCTGTCCTTTATTGAGCCCATCTTTGCATGAAATGTTCCCTTGGTATCTCTAATTTTCCTGAAGAGATCTCTAGTCTTTCCCATTCTGTTGTTTTCCTCTATTTCTTTGCATTGATCACTGAGGAAGGCTTTCTTATCTCTCCTTGCTATTCTTTGGAACTCTGCATTCAAATGAGTATATATTTCCTTTTCTCCTTTGCTTTTCACTTCCCTTCTATTCACAGCTATTTTTAAGGCCTCCTCAGACAGCCATTTTGCTTTTTTTACATTTCTTTTTCCTGGGGATGGTCTTGATCCCTATCTCCTATACAATGTCATGAACCTCTTTCCATAGTTCATCAGGCACTCTATCAGATCTAGTCCCTTAAATCTATTTGTCACTTCCACTGTATAATCATAAGACATACCTGAATGGTCTAGTGGTTTTCCCCACTTTCTTCAATTTAAGTCTTAATTTGGCAATAAGGAATCATCACTCTGTACACCTTAAACTTACACACAATATTCTATATTAATTATATCTCAGTGAAATTTAGGGAAAAAATCCTGTTAATAAAGGGCAACCTTTGATAAAGTCTAAACTTTATCAAAGTTTAGATACCATCAGATTTAAACTTTGCAAGTTAGAGAGGGTTAGATGGAACAGGGACTATATAGCAAGAGTCTAAGTGAAGGGTGGTAAAAACTGAATTAAGGCAGTGCTGGTTGAAGTAGAAGAGGAGACAGCAAGGATATAGGAATCAGAATCCATAGAACTTGATCACAGAATAGATGAATTGTTGGATAGATATATGGATCAATGTTTTGCTGATCCATCTTCCAGGCCTTATTACTATCAATGAAATTAATTTGTAAAACCCCTGGATCTGAGAATGAATGCCTATGAGGAAGAGTAATATTTCTAATATTAAACAACCACAAATTTAATAGTGCAGGCACTTACACTGGTTTTCAATGTGGAACCAGGGCCAGGAATGCCCTTGCTGTGCCAGCAATTAACCCTTTCTTTGTTGGACCATTAGGAGGTCTAACAGAGTCCAGGGGAAGAACTGAGCCACAAGGGGTTGTGATGGCAGAGAGTTTAACTATTTCCTAAATGAGCAAAAATGTCTTTCAGCATTTTAACAACTGATATGGCTGAATATTATTAGCTCTGGCTGTGGTGAAGAATAAAAATAGTTAAGTTCTAACAGAGATTAGCCCATTTCTAAACAAATCATTAACTACACACGTTCATAGGAATCCTGATCTGTGTATCATCAAACACTTTCTACCAGTCCAAGATTTGGTAAAAAAGGGAAAAAGGTGGAGAGCTGGGAGAAGTAAGTTGGCATTGTGGCTCTGCCCTTTAATACTGTATGACTTCAGACAAATATTGAACTTCATTATTTTCCTTTATAGACTGGAACTAATATAGCATTTTCCCTACTACCTCCCAGGGCCAAAGTGTGGATCAAGTAACATAATATATACAAAAGAGCTTTGTGAGCTGTGAAGCTCTCTGTAAAAGTTGCTTATTGTTACAATATTAATGCTGTAACCTGAGTTTCCCTAGGTGTCCTTGGGCTATGGAAGGCTCAGTGACACAGGAATGACATTAATTTAAGCTGCAATAGATAGTCCTTGTTCCTGCCTGCTGACTTGGAGTCTCAGCCTCTGGAAGCGTTCTCCTGATGACTTATCAGAACTCTTTAAACCAATTAGACCTTCACCCTCAGCTGCACAGTCTTTGCCAGACACCATCTCAATGGATTGCTGTTGCTTGTCCTAATTCAAATGAATACATTCCCAGTCGTACCGCTCAACCATGGCACTGTCCCACCAGGCACTATGGTTCAGCACCACTTCCCCCTAGAAACTCCCTGCAGGGCCCACACAAGGCAGAAGAGCTGCCCGGGGTCTGAGGTAGTGATTCTCAACCCCAGCTGAACACTAATCTCTCCTAGGAAGACTTTTCAAAAATCCATGCGTAGTCCCTCCCCTGCCACACTAATGAAAACCAAATCCCTGAAGTTAGAGCAGGAGTATCAGTGTTTTTAAAAAAGATACAAGTGGCTCTGATTTGAGTGAGTGTTGAAGGTTACCCTGTGGGTATGTGGAGCACCTATATCTCCCCTGCCATGTTTCACCTGTTAGGCCACAGAAACTATTCTGCATGTGTCCCCTGTCTTAGAAGGACTCTCCAGAGCTGTGGCAGAAACTGCCACAGGGACTTACCTGGTGGTCTAGCAATTAAGACTCTGAGCTTCCACAGCAGGGGGCATGGGTTCAATCCCTGGTTGGGGAACTAAAATCCCTCATGTTGTGTGGTATGGTCCAAAAGTTAAAAAAATAAACAAGAAGAAGAAAGCAAGAAATTGCTGTATTACATTTTTCTTTATTTTTCTAATCAGCAGTGATTGCATTCACTCCTTTAGGTGTGAAAAAGTGCTCTTTTATTTTTACCTCATTGTTGCCATTGTTGTTTACTTACTAAAGTTGCATCCAGCTCTTGCAAACCCATGGGCTGGAGCCTGCCAGACTCCTCTGTCCATGGTATTCCCCAGGCAAGAATACTGGAGTGGGTTGCCATTTCCTTCTCCAAGCAACCTTCCTGACCTAGAGAATCAAACCCACATTTCCTGCACTGGCAGGAGGATTCTTTACCACTGAGCCCTCGGGGAAGCCCTTTTTACCTCATACTGTCAGCTTATTTTATTTGTGTGCTTTATAATGTGGTACATAAATAGACAAAGAAATGTATATTTACATGCTCAACTATCTTACTTACAGATGTATAGGAGCAAGATTTTGTAGAAGACAATTTTCTTTCTATAGAAATTTAAGACATCTCCATGGTTCTTAATGTAAAATTAATTTTTCTAATCTGAAAAAGCATCTACCACTCTTTTATTAAATGGTCTCATATATGAGATGTAAAACTTATGAAACAGTTGACTAAACACTAAATGGATAAGAAAGCTGTGGTACATGTACACAATGGAATATTACTCAGCATTAAAAAAAAATTCATTTGAATCAGTTCTACTCAGGTGGATGGAACTGGAGCCTATTATCCAGAGTGAAGTAAGCCAGAAGGAAAAACAACAATACAGTATACTAACCCATATATATGGAATTTAGAAAGATGGCAGTGAGAACCCTGCATGTGAGACAGCAAAAGGAACGCAGGGATATAGAACAGACTCATGGACTCTGTGGATGAGGGCAAGGGTGGGATGATATGGGAGAATGGCATTGAAACATGTTAATTATCATATGTGAAATCAATCGCCAGCCCAGGGTTGATGCTCGGGGCTGGTGCACCGAGATGTCCCAGGGGGAGGGAATCGGGAGGGAGGAGGGAGGGGGATTCTGGAGGGGGAGCATATGTAAACCCATGGCGGTTTCACGTCATTGTATGGCAAAACCAATAAAAAAATAGATAAATAAATAAAAGTATTAGTGAAAGCCGCAAGCTTTAAAGGGATTTTGGTTTTCTTTGTTTTTTATTTTTTTTTTTGCAGAAGAGGGTCAAACTGGTCTCCTGATTCCAAAACCAAGGGTCTTTTTTTTTTTTACAATATTTGAATATTGCATATTTAAATGCTACATATTAGTATACATATAATCAAAATGAAAATTTTCCCTGTTAGATAAAAATAGTAACTTCTAAATTACAGAGAGAAACTTTCTCAGATGTTTTCCAATCTAGTAGTAAAATGCCAGTTTGTTTCTTAGCTAAGAAGAAGGCCTCAACCACAAGACTTTTTTTCTTTCGGGATAATTCTGCAAATGACACACTCCTTACTTAAACAACAGCAAAATGCCCATCTAAATGACTCATCTCTACTACATTGCTTAGAGATTAAAAAAGGCTCCAATTACTAATGCAAGTTCCCCAGACAGTTTTATACATATGCACACATCCCTTTGTCATTCTGTGCTGTGAATTATTTACCCCACTGTACAAAATAAATTATTAAAGCAAAGTAGCTATAGAAAATCCACATAATCATGTTATAAAAATTTTGAGTTTTATTCAAAGATGGGAAAACATTTCCTGTCATTCTCAAATCAAAATTCTCTTGGGCTCCAATATAGGGCCTTTCAAAAGCAGCACTCAAAATTGAGATGAGAAATTTTGCCCACATATGAACCTCAGATTCACTTTGTTTAGGAAGTGATGACTGAAATTTAATTATTTGGATCACATGGCCAAGAACCACTCACCAGCTTGGATCCACTTTGAATTTCTTTAGTAAATTGGTGTGTTTAGTTCAAAGATGTGGAAACCTGTTTGTTTATAACTATTTGGAAACATTTAACAAACTATATTAAGATTACCTTCAGGCACTTCATTTATAAGAAAAACTCCAGCTGTTTTCCCCTAGTCTATTTTTCTAGAGAGTACATTTCTTCCATTAAATTCTGTCACCTAGAAAATAATTTTGGTTAAAACTGTTCATCAATTCTCTTTCATCTAAATATCTACTCAAAGAAAATTAGATGTCTAAACTCTTTAAACAGATCCTCTTACTAGAATGTCAATTTCTTTTTTAGTTAGCTAATGGGTCAGGAATGTAAACTCGTCTTTGGTTACTAAAAAGTTTTCATTTTAGATCCTTCCAATCTCATAATTTGGAGAAGGAAATGGCAACCCACTCCAGTACTCTTGCCTGGAAAATCCCATGGACAGAGGAGCCTGGCAGGCTATAGTCAATGGTCGCAAAGAGTCAGACACAACTGAGCGACTTCATATATATATATATATAAAATCTCATAATTTCATTCTCAGGTAATTTTTTTCTTCTCATATTTTCTCTGGTCATAATGGAAGCCGGACTTTTTGTTAAACTCCTCCTGTTTATGTGTTATTTATAAGAACTATTTATTTATACATTGTAATCACCCTGCTGATTATAGCAAAGTCACTCCAAATTTCCTTCATTTATGCACTACACTTTGTTGAGAAATTATAACAAAGAATGGCATCAAAGACTGTGCTTTTACATAGAATTCTGCTCAATGCTATGTGGCAGCCTGGATGGAAAGGAGGTTTAGGGGAGAACGGATACATTCATGCGTATGGTTGAGTCCCTTAGCTGTTCACCTGAAACTATCATAACATTGTTAATCAGCTATCTCCCAATATAAAATAATTTTTTTTAAAAAAGGAATACTTAATTCTTAAGGTATTGATTCATCATAAATGTTCTTCCATATTATAATAACATATATATAATAAAATCATTGGCAATGAAAAAAATAGGACTGTGCTTTTATTTGGCAGGGAATTCAGATTAAAATAGTCTATTATCTAATGAAGAAGACCAAAGTAAATTTTTAAGTTATTTACAAAAATTCTGCTTAATCTCTCTCTATTTTTAAGTAGATAGGATTTTTCCAGGGGTTAATCCCATAAAAATCAGTATTTGGTAAGTCTATAAATAAATAGGACAGTGATTTTTCTTTAGTTATTGATGTTTAGTTAATGTAAAATTTAAGTTATAAGCTTACAGTATAGTGACTTACAATTTTTAAAGGTTATACTGTATTTATAGGTATTAAAAGTATTGGCTATGTTCTTTGCATTGCACAATCTATCTTTGTAGCTTATTTTATACCTAAGAGTTTGTACTTCCTACTCTTCTACCCTTATATTACCCCCCTTCCCTTTCCTCTCTCCACTACTAACAACTAATTTGTTCTCTGTATCTGTGAGTCTGTTTATTTTTTGTTATATTCACTAATATGTCATCATTTTTAGGTTTCACATATAAGTGATATACAGTATTTGTCTTTCCTTGTCTAACTTCATTTAGTGTAACTCCAGTCAAGTCCATTAATGTTGCGAAGTGATTTTTTTTTTTTAAGGTCAGTCTAGGAGCTGTTAACTTTCTTCATTGAATCTACTTTCCAAATTTCTTGACAATTAAACACTAATATTAAGGAAGGAAAGCAGGGAGTAGGCATGAGCGCAAACATGTATTACAGAGACATAATGATGTTCAGTATTAAATAATCTGCAATATTTAGAGACTATGGCAAGATTTCCAATAATGGGCTAAGATAAAAGGAAGATAAAAAAAGAAAAAGCATCATGTAACAGTTAAGTCTAAGGAATATGAGAAAAACAAAGCTTCACAAATAGCATCATGTTATTCACTGGACTATTTTTGTACAGAGAAAATTACTTTAAGTTGTAATTTCATCTTTTCACTAATGCTTTCTTCACATCAAGAACATACATGCATATGATATATAACAATGTGTAATCTTAAAACACATGGAAGTATTACCTATGTAAAAGAGAAATACTAGGGTACTCATTTATGGAAAGGAAAAATATAAAAATACACATTAAGCAATTGTAGAAGATACATTGAACACCACTCATTGAATGAATAAACAAACTAAATTATATCCAACAGAGTATTTCTCATATTGTGGTATTGATTTTATGAATTAGTAAAAGTAAAATATTGCCATTAATGAGAATTTGATAAATATAAAGAAAATATTTTTATTCATTGTTTCACCAGATGAATGAATAACAAGATTTTTAAAAGGACACAAAATCAGGACTGATTTGAGCAACAAAGAAAAGCTAAAGAAAAATCTATTATACCCCACAAGTATTTGAAGGATAATGGCAGCAAATTATGTTTAATCATTGCCATAAAGGATTGGATGTATTTGTTGGATTTAGCTTCAAACAAGAGAGAAAACAGAAATAATCTTTGCTGAGCATCTACTGTGTTCTGCTATCTCAATTCAATCTCGCAACAACTTTGCAGTCTGAGAACTGTTATCTCTATTTAACAGATAAGGAAAACAGGCCTTAGATGAGCTAACAACTCACCTAAGGTTTTACATGGCTAGGAAGCAAGCAAGAGATTTAAAGCCAAGTCTACCTGGCTCAAATGTCACTTCTGGGGTTTTTGATCGTGTTTGAGAAAGCCCCATGGGTCCTCCAGCATGCCAAAGGGCAAGAGAAAGAGGTCTGAGGAATTTGGGTCTTATGTCACTGTTTCATCTTCAAACAAAATAGTTCCACATGTTCCTTATTTTGTACTGGAGATCTCTGTGAGATTTCAGTAAAGACAAACAAACACTCTCCTGAAAAAGTGCAAAAAGTCTACCATACGATGTTGCTTTTCAGATTAGCTTTTGGAAGTTCTGGACCTAAAACAAACCTGTGGTCATCTGAAAATGTGCAATTCAACTCTTTTTCTGGAGATGTTAAAGGGAAAAGTGGACAATTGTATTTTGAGTAGAGAGTACAGTCCTTTTTCTTCTTGTTGTACAAGAAGGTACAAGACTATTTCTCAGATATCCAGAATAAGGATGACAGATGTGGAGCACTCAGACCCTTGGCCATCACGGCTATTCAGTCACTACTGGGTCAAACCAGAGTCTTAGAACATTTTTCAACAGAACAGTCCCAATAGTTCAGCCAGTCAACCAAGTATGTGAACTACTTAACTTTATTTATATATCATCTTTTTCCATTTTAAAAAATGCTTTTTTAAAAAACTTTTTCCTGGGATCAACATTTTTTAAAAAGAATTCAACCTGAATTTTCAAAAAAAAAAAAATCTTAGTTGTGCCATGGTAATCAGTGGAGAAAACCATTAAACTGTGGCTTTTACTATTTTTTTCCTTCATTGTTACCTGTGACTCATAACTCCACTCTTTTGCTTCTGCTTCCATGCTTTCATTGGCCTCTACTGGGCCACTTAGCACAAACTAAATGGAAAGCGTAGAATAAAAAACTTCCTTTAGGCTTCCTGTCAACTTGAAGATGTAAAACCCTTTTGGAATTACAGATCTTGTAGGTTATTGCACTTTCATAAATGCAGTTTGAACAATGTTAGTGTGAGTGCCAATTCCAAGAGCACTTCTCTTAATATCAGAGCATTCTGGAAGTAGAAAATGTCACAGAAAGCATATGTTGTGTCCCCATGCCCATTTCACTTCCACCTTCTCCACAAGAAGGACATGTCAGGTATCAAGATCAAACCAACGGTGACAGAAAGAAATGTAAAGACTGAAGAGCAAGGGAAAGTATTACTTAGTCTAGGGGTCAGTAAAGGAGACAAATGCTCTTCTCTCCTTTTGCAAGAAGATATAAAACAAATTGGAGTGTTAGAAACTTTGTTAGGCAAAGAGAAAGATTTTAAATGCTAAAAAAATTTAATGTAGGGTAGGCAATTTTTTTTTTTCTTTTCTACCTTTTAGGAGTGCAGATTTGGTTGATGGAAATTTGTCTAAGACACTTTCAAGCTTTCAGGAGATTTATGGGACTGTGGAGATAGATAGGAAAGGAAAGAAGGAAGATGATGTATGCTTTCGAAATGTCTATGGAAGGCTGAGATGGAAGATCTAGATGTTAGCAAGAGTGGCAATGGGAGCTTCAGTCTCTTCTTTTTACTGTACAACTGTTTTATCATTAGGAGAAAAGGTAGAGATTTCAAGAGAATTGCTTTCCAGAAACAGAGATCTATCAGGCAGAAAAGAAACCCACAATATGCTGCAGTAACAGCAAAGTTTTATTGGTTTAAAATAAAGTTTTTCTTCTTTTTCAATCTGCTTATTTACCTACTTGGCTCAGAGTATTCATTCAGAGGACACCCGCCATCTCACAGTCTTGGTAGAGCCCCTACCATCTCAAACATACCAGAGAGAAAAGAGAATTCTGAAAGTTCTTAGGCTAGTAAATTATTTTTCTCTAAGTATTGTAACACATATTACTTCTGCTCTGACATGTCAGCCAAAACCAATTATACTGCCCCACTCAGATGCAATGAGGATGAGAAATAAAATCCTATGTGTTCCAAATAGGAGATAGCAGGGAATATTAGTGAACAGGACTAATAACTACTTAAAGAGAACATCCTCATGTCTCTCAAAAACTTGAGCAAGTCTAAAGGAGTATACTAACGCATATATATGGAATTTAGAAAGATGGTAACGAGAACCCTGCATGCGAGACAGCAAAAGAAACGCAGATGTATAGAACAGACTCGTGGACTCTGTGGAAGAGGGCAAGGGTGGGATGATATGGGAGAATGGCATTGAAACATGTTAATTATCATATGTGAAATCAATCGCCAGTCCAGGGTTGATGCTCGGGGCTGGTGCACCGAGATGTCCCAGGGGGAGGGAATTGGGAGGGAGGAGGGAGGGGGATTCTGGAGGGGGAGCATATGTAAACCCATGGCGGTGTCATGTCATTGTGTGGCAAAACCAACACAATAAAGTAAAGAATATTAAAAAAAATAAGCAAACAGCAAGGATTTGGTGTTCTTTAAACTTAGATAAAGTTAATAAAGCTAATAAAGCCTAAATAAATAAATAAATAAAGGACTCCCATTGCAGGCCAGAGGAGGACTATTCTTAACATTGCTTCTGCTTGCATATGAGAGCACAAAACAGAAGTTATATACAACATATTATAGAAAACTTCTAAATGGCCTGATTCCCCACCTCTGGCCCATACTAATAAAATTTATAATACTTGAAGCACCTAAGCTACTATGGAAAAGACTATGCACTTGCCTTAAAAAAAAACTAAAATAAAAGGTAAAACTAAACATAAATGATCCAGAGAAGATGAAAACTCCTATTTGAAAAGATACATGCAACACAGTGTTCACAGCAGCACTCTTTGCAATAGCCTACACATGGAAGCAATGTGAATGTCCATCAATAGATTATAGACAAAGAAGATTGGTATATGGCAACCCACTCCAGTATTCTTGCCTGGAGAATCCCATGAACAGAGAAGCCTGGCAGGTTACAGTCCATGGAGTCACAGAGTCAGACATGACTGAGCGAGTAACACTCCATCTGTATATATATATATATATATATATATATGTATGTATGATGAGATATTGTTCAGCCATTAAAAAAATGAAATAATGCCATTTGCAGCAATATGGATGGACCTAGAAATTAATATGCTAAGTAAAGTCAGTCAAACAGAGAAAAACAAATATCATATAATACCACATATGTAGAATATACACAATACAGATTAATTTATTTACAAAACAGAAACAAACCTAAAAAACAAACTTGTGGTTACCAAAGCAGACAGTGAGGGAGGCATAAATTAGGAGTTTGAGACTGATAGATACACAATGCGCTGTGCTGTGCTTATTCACTCAGTTGTGTCCGACTCTTTGTGACCCTGTTGACCGTAGCCCACCAGGCACTTCTGTCCATGGGGATTCTCCAGGCAAGAAAACTGGAGTAGGTTGCCATGTCCTCCTCCGGGGCATCTTCCCAACCCAGGGATTTAACCCAGGTCTCCTGCATTGCAGGTGTATTCTTTACCAGCTGAGCCCAGGGAAGCCCAGCTACACACTACTATATATAAAATAGACAAACAACAAGGACTTATTGAATAGCCCAGAGAACAATATTCAATATCTTGAAATAAGATATAATGAAAAAGAATCTGAAAAAGAATGTGTATGTGTTTGTATATATATACATATATATATATAAGAATGTGCTTGTGTGTGTGTGTATTGAATTACTTTGCTGTATACTGAAACTAACACCTTATTATAAATCAACTACACTTCAATTAAAAAAAATCTTGGAGCATCTAGAAAATGCATCTATAGCAAAGATATAATAAACTATTATAAAATGACTTGAGGGAAACCCACATTAATTTAATCAAAGATATGTATTATGTGCTCAGTCACTCCTCAGTCATGTCCAACTCTTTGCAGCCCTTTAGATTATGACCCACCACACTCCTCTGTCCATGGGATTTTTCAGGCAAGAATACTGGAGTGGGTTGACATTTCCTCCCCAGGGGATCTTCCCGACCCAGGGATCAAAACTGTTCCTGTCTTCTGTATTGGAGGTGGATTCTTCACCCACTGAGCCATTGGGAAACAACTATGTATTATGAAATAGCTGTAAATTAATTCAATACTATTATTTATAATAAGAGTAAGAACTAATTGGAACTATCATTGAAAATAGACTCTCGAGGAGATTTCTAAGAGCTAAGTTCATGTATTAAAAAGATAAATAATTACTACTTTCACTTTCAAAAAGTCAGGGATGTCAACTGTATTTTAACAGGTGGTCAAAGGAAAAACTAATACTAGATCTTTATTCTTCTGAACTAATGTCAATACCATCTTTCCAAACCCTTAGGAAAATGACATCATTGTCATTATTCCAGATAGTTTATATAAGTCACCAAATAATCAGATTGAGTTCATATATGTAGACTTAAATAACCAGGAATGTAATACATACCAAACATCTGGCATAGCATAGTCAAGCACTTGAAGAATGATTGATAGTCTGTGCTACCAAGTTACTGGTTTCATGGCAATCCAACTTTTCCTTGAAACAGGAAAGGACTCAGATTTGCACGAAGTTTTGTGATGAATTTGTGTTTGGAATCATCGTCAAAGAAATAAAAACTAACTTTGAAAAGTACAGGTAGCTTAGTTAATGCATCTAACATCATAAAGAACATATTGGCTATAGCTATTCATTCTTGCTTTGCTTATGTTTTAACTGTTATTTTTCTATCATAAGAACAATAAATTAGGTAGCATGAGGCATCATTTTGGGTTGTTTAGTTGCAAATAACATAAACAACTCCAAATTACAAAAGCGTAAAAGGAATATATTGAAAGAATCACAGGTAGTTTATAGAACCAAAGAGAAACGTGCACTAGGCTTGAAAAATAACAGGAATTAGTGCATCAGGGGCTGGACCAGGGTGAAGGAGTTAATCAACCACCACAGGGTGAGGAAGCGCCCATCAGCTTTTAGAGTTTTGCATCATTCTGCTCAACAGTCATCATCCCAGAGGATGCTTCCACCCCTTAACTAGGGTGGGGCAAAATACCTTGATTGATTGCTGTATTAGTCTTACACACAGTGGAAGGAAAGTAATTTTCTAAAAAGAATTTGGGTTATTTTCCTATTAAATGAATGCTCATTAAAACAATTATCTGCGATACTAGGGTATATTCTGAGGAACTTTAGAGTTAATAAAGTACTTCAGGGGTGCCTATAAATTTCCTCAAAATTCCCTTTGAAACTCTGAAATTCAAATTCTGATCTTATTAGACCTTCAATCTATATACATTGCATATGTATATGCAGTTATACATGCATATGTATATACTTGTTTTTGTATAAACCAAGATTTGTTTTTTAAAAAATAAGTTACTAAGAGGCTATCAGGAAGCAACTAGCTTATACTATAAAATCCTTCAGAACATTGGTAGTAGAACTAAGAATCTGAATTACTTAAATTTAATCCTCAGGTACAAAGCATGAAAACATAACACATATTCCAAAGCAGTAAATATTGTGACAGCCTTGAAAATTAACTTGTGTATGGGGGAGAGGGTGGGAAATCATATTTATATTAATAGAGATTCAAGATTATGAAGGACTTTGTATACCAGGAATTTGGAATTTTATCATGTAGTCAATGAGACATCAGTAAAATTTATTTAAGTATGAAATGATATGATCAAGTTTGTGTTTGCATTTGTTTAATCACTGATGGAAGTGGATAGGCTAGATTAAAGGAGCAAATCACAGGAAGTAACGTAGTTAGGCAACTGGCAATTATTTAGTCACAACTAAGAGCTGATGCTGGGAAGGATTGGGGGCCGGAGGAGAAGGGGAAGACAGAGGATGAGATGGCTGGATGGCATCACCGACTCGATGGACATGGGTTTGGGTGGACTTCGGGAGTTGGTGATGGACAGGGAGGCCTGGCGTGCTGCGGTTCATGGGGTGGCAAAGAGTCAGACACGACTGAGCGACTGAACTGATGCTGATACTGATACTGATACTGATCAGAGCTGACTCACTGGAAAAGATCCTGATGCTGGGAAAAAACTGAGAGCAAGAGGAGAAGGAGGCAACAGAGGATGAGATGGTTGGGTGGACATGAGTTTGAGCAAATTGAGGAAGATAGTGATGGACAGAGAAGCTTGGTGTGCTGCAGTTAACGGGCTCACAAAGAGTCAGACACAACTTAGAGACTGAACAACAACAAAGTTATAGGAACTTGACCTAAGACAAAGATAATGAGAATGGATCTAGAAAGAAGGGAACTGTGTTAAGTAGTTTTTTCTCTACCACAGCCTCCTCTAAATCTTAGAGGTGCATAACAACAACCATTTATTTTTCTTATCTATGAGAGGGGAGGGGTTTTCCCCACCATGATCATCAGGGGACATTTGTCAGTGTCTTGAGATATTTTTGGTTATCACAATGAAGAACAGTACTACCAGCATCAGTAAGTAGAAGCCAGGGATTTCACTAAACATCCAACAGTACGCAGGAGAGCGCCACCACCTCCCAAGAACCATCTAGTCCAAAATGTCAGTGTCCTGAGGTTGAGAAGGCCTAATTAGCTTATGATTCCATGGGTCCAGTTTGGTCTGATCTGAGCAGGGCTTCTAAGGGATTCTGGTGGGCAGAATGTACGTGGGTGGTCCATGTACGTGTGGTCAGCTAGATGGTCAGCTGAGAGCTGGCTGCTCTGAGGTTCTGCTGTGAGAGCTCCTCTCTGATACCTATCAAGTCTTATCCTCCTGCAGGTTGACCAGGGGTCCTTCATGTGCTGGAGGCAGGGCTCCAAAAGATGAAGAAGAAATATACAGTTTCGCTTGGGGCAAACACTGCTGTGAGTCTCAGAGAGCAAACACTGTTGCCTGTGTCTCATTTTGTGAGTCAAAGAAAGTCACAAATTTAGCCCATATTCAAGGGATAAAGAAATACTCTTGTGCCTTTTGATGTGAGGGCTATAAAGAATGTGATCATTTTGCTTTCTACCATAGAGACAGACTCTTGGCATAGCTGGGAGGTAGAATCAAAACAGCTGGTGGCTGATGGTGAAAAGGAAGAGATACTGACATTAAAATTGTATTGACCAGAGATCATGAATAATTGAATCTTGTTTTGGCTACCTACATCTTTTCATATTTCCCAGAGAAAAAAGTATTCACAGAAAACCAAGCAAGGTAAAAATGACCCTCTGTATTATTTTTTTAATATTTATTTTATTTATTTACTTGGCTGTGCTGGGTTGTAATTGCAGCACACAGGATCTTTGATCTTCACTGTAGTATGTAGCATCTTTCATTTGTGGCATGTGAACGGTGAGTTGCAGCATGTGGAATCTAGTTTTCTGACAAGGGATTGAACCCAGGCCCCCTGCACTGGGAGTGTGGAGTCTTAGCCACTGGACCATAGGGAAGTCCTGATCCCTTTTGTTTTCATCTGAAGATTTTGATTCAAAGAAAGTTCAATCCTAAAAATCTACGCTAAAAGCAGAAGGAAAGATCTTCTCTGTCTAGTCCATTGAAAAACATAATTCTTTCTCCACTGTGGAAAAAGGACACATCTGTGAAGAGGGAAGGGAGCAAAGGAAGGAAAGGGAATCGGGGGGCAGGAATGGTTCTGGGTAAGAGAGGACAGAAGAGGAGACACATGGCTGATATAATAGGGCACCCTGGGAGCAACACATCATGAAAAGACTCCGCCCATGCACACTCTCCCCACAAGGGCAAGGTCAAACATAATGCTCCCAAACCTGGTCAGTCTCTGGTACTGTTTCTCCGTTAACGAAGTCTAGAGCCCTGCTCTTCAACATGATCCACTCATTTGGAGGAAACAGCAGAAGAAGCTGTTCAGCATCAGCTTCCACCCCCATTCATTTCAGTCACTCAGTTATGTCTGACTCTATGTGACCCCATAATGGCAGCACACCAGGCCTCTCTGTCCATCACCAACTCCCAGAGTCCACCCAAACCCATGTTCATTGAGTCAGTAACGTCATCCAGCCATCTCATCCTCTGTCATCCCCTTCTCCTGCTCTCAATCCCACCCAGCATTAGGATCTTTTCCAATGAGTCAACTCTTCACATGAGGTGGCCAAAGTATTGGAGTTTCAGCTTCAACAACAGTCCTTCCAGTGAACACTCAGGACTGATCTCCTTAAGGATGGACTGGTTGGATCACCTTGGAGTCCAAGGGAATCTCAAGAGTCTTCTCCAACACCACAGTTCAAAAGCATCAATTCTTTAGTACCCAGCTTTCTTTATACTCCAACTCTCACATCCATACATGACTACTGGAAAAGCCATAGCCTTGACTAGACACACCTTTGTTGGTAAAGTAATGTCTCTGCTTTTCAATATGCTATCTATGTTGGTCCTAACTTTCCTTCCAAGAAATAAGCGTCTTTTAATTTCAATACTGCAATCACAATCTGCAGTGATTTTGGAGCCCCCCAAAATAAAGTCTCTCATTGTTACCCCATCTTTTTGCCATGAAGTGATGGGACCAGATGCCATGATCTTAGTTTTCTGAATGTTGAGCTTTAAGCCAATTTTTTCGCTCTACTCTTTCACTCTCATCTTTCACTTTCATCAAGAGGCTTTATAGTTCCTCTTCACTTTCTGCCACAAGGGTGGTGTTGTCTGAATATCTGAGGTTATTGATATTTATCCCAGCAATCTTGATTCCAGCTTGTGCTTCTTCCAGCCCAACATTTCTCATGATGTACTCTGCATATAAGTTAAATAAGCAGGGTGACAATATACAGCATTAACATACTCCTTTTCCTATTCAGAACCAGTCTGTTGTTCCATGTCCAGTTCTAACTGTTGCTTCCCAACCTGCTACAGGTTTCTCAAGAGACAGGTCAGATGGTCTGGTATTCCCATCTCTTGAAGAATTTTCCACAGTTTATTGTGATCCACACAGTCAAAGGCTTTGTCATAGTGAATAAAGCAGAAATAGATGTTTTTCTGGAACTCTCTTGCTTTTTTGATGATCTAGCAGATGTTGGCAATTTGATCTCTGGTTCTTCTGTCTCTTCTAAAACCAGCTTGAACATCTGTAAGTTCATGGTTCATGTATTGCTGAAGCTTGGCTTGGAGAATTTTGAGCGTTACTTTAATAGCATGTGAGATGAGTGCAATTGTGCGGTAGTTCGAGCATTCTTTGGCATTGCCTTTCTTTGGGATTGGAATGAAAACTGACCTTTTCCAGTCCTGTGGCCATTGATGAGTTTTCCAAATTTGCTGGCATATTGAGTGCAAAATTTTCACAGCATCATCTCTTAGGATTTGAAACAGCTCAACTGGAATTCCATCACCTCCACTACCTTTGTTCTTAGTGATGCTCTCCAAGGCCCACTTGACTTCACATTCACAAGGCTCTAGGTGATACCATCATGATTATCTGGGTTGTGAAGCTCTCTTTTTTACAGTTCTTCTATGTGTTCTTGCCACCTCTTCTTAATACTTTCTGCCTCTGTTAGGTTCATACAATTTCTGTCCTTTATCGAGCTCATCTTTGTATGAAATGTTCCCTTGGTATCTCTAATTTTCTTGAAGGGATCTTGAGTCTTTCCCACTCTATTGTTTTCCTCTATTTCCTTGCATTGATCACTGAGAAAGGCTTTCTTGTCTCTCCTTGCTCTTCTTTGGAACTCTTCATTCAGATGGGAATATCTTTCCTTTTCTCCTTTGCTTTTTGCTTCTCTTCTTTTCACAGCTATTTGTAAGGCCTCCTCAGACAGCCATTTTGCTTTTTTACATTTATTTTTCTTGGGGATGGTCTTAATCCCTGTCTCCTGTACAGTGTCATGAACCTCCATCCATAGTTCATCAGGCACTCTGTATCAGATCTAGTCCCTTAAGTCTATTTCTCATTTCTACTGTATAATCATAAGTGATTTGATTTAGGTCATACCTAAATGGTCTAGTGGTTTTCCCTACTTTCTTCAGTTTAAGTCTGAATTTGGCAATAAGGTGTTCATGATCTGAGCCACAATCAGCTCCTGGTCTTGTTTTTGCTGACTGTATACAGTTTCTCCAACTTTGGCTGCAAAGAATATACTCAATCTCATTTCGGTGTTGACCATCTGGTGATGTCCATACATAGAATCTTCTGTTGGGTTTTTGGAAGAGGGTGTTTGCTATGACCAGTGCCTTCTCTTGGCAAAATTCTATAAGCCTTTGCCCTGCTTCATTCTGTACTCCAAGGCCAAATTTGCCTGTTATTCCAGGTGTTTCCTGACTTCCTACTTTTGCATTCCAGTCCCCTATAAAGAAAAGGACATTTTTGGGGGGTGTTAGTTCTAAAAGGTCTTGTAGGTCTTCATAGAACCGTTCAGCTTCAGCTTCTTCAGCATTACTGGTTGGGGCATAGGCTTGGATTACCGTGATATTGAATGGTTTGCCTTGGCAATGAACAGAGATCATTCTGTCATTTTTGAGATTGCATCCAAGTGCTGTATTCCCTGTTTTGTTGACCATGATGGCTACTCCATTTCTCCTAAGGGATTCCTGCCCACAGTGGTAGATATAATGGTCATCTGAGTTAAATTCACCCATTCCAGTCCATCTTAGTTCTCTGATTCCTAGCATGTCGACGTTCACTCTTGCCATCTCCTATTTGACCACTTCCCATTTGCCTTGATTCATGGAGCTAACATTCCAGATTCCTATGCAATATTGCTCTTTACAGCATTGGACCTTGCTTCTATCACCAGTCACATCCACAACTGGGTATTGTTTTTGCTTTGACTCCATCCCTTCATTCTTTCTGGAGTTATTTCTCCACTGATGTCCAGTAGCATATTGGGCACCTACCAACCTGGGGAGTTCATCTTTCCATGTCCTATCTTTTTGCCTTTTCATACTGTTCTCAAGGCAAGAATACTGAAGTGATTTGCCATTCCCTTCTCCAGTGGACCACATTCTGTCATATCTCTCCACCATGACCCAATCGTCTTGGGTGGTCCAACATGGCATGGCTTAGTTTCAGCTGTAAACTGTTAGATACAGAACTGACAGAGAGGAAAAACTCAAGACAACTCCCAAGTTTTGGACTAGGCACAGGAAAGGCAGTGTTTCATCTGAATTAGACATACCCAACTATGCTGAGAAAATTCCTCCCCAGCATAGTTAGTCGTTGATGTGGTGCGTATGAAGACATTACCCTTTCAGAGTATGTAAAATGAGAAAAGAAGCAAGCCAAGAGCAGGAACTTGGAAAGCATCAGTATTGAAACAGCAAGTGGAAATAGAGGCTCACAGAATAGGCTCAATAGACTGGCTGGAGACATAAGTAGAAATCAGAAAGAAGCAGGGGAATATTTTCTAAAGATCAAAAAATTCACAAGAGTGCATGGGGTGTGGGAGGAAGTCTCAAGACAGAAGGGATATATATATATATATACATATAGCTGATTCACATTATTGTACAGCAGAAACTAACAGAACATTGTAAAGCAATTATATTCCAATTACAAAATAAATAATAAAACTCAGAAAATTCAAAAGATGTGGTTGTGGTCAGCACAGTCAAATGCAGCAATGATAAAGTAGAGATAAAAACTTAAATGGACATTGGCTTTGGCCATGGTGATTCATTATAAATGAAAAATGAGTTTAAGATTTTAAGTAATGATACTTATTTAATTGAATAGATATGGAGGAAAACAGAGATATAGGAACACTTATGATTAAGGGAGTTTTTTATGTAAGGAGATTTGGGTATATTTATATGCTGAAAGAAAAAATTCTCTAGAGTAATCAAAGATATAGAAAAGAAGAAGAATGTGATAGAGAAATCTCTCAGAAGACATAGAATAAATGAGATGAAGAAGAACATATTGAAAGAGTCTCTTTTAAAGGAATAGGGGAGTAAAATCAAGTAAGTAAAAAAGGTTAAGAGTAGGCAGTTTTCATGCTGGTAGCTGTTGCTTTATCAAGCAGGGAACAGCCATCCATCCATGTTCTAAATGAGATGGTGAAAGGGAATGGGTGATTTTAACTGGAGGGCCAGAGGACAGTGATGAATATATTATTAGACGCTACACATGCAGTTTGCATTCTATAAAGATTGTGAGGAACTCAGAGTAAAAAAAAAAATAGTGATGACTAATATATTCACAAAATATTATACATTTCCACTGGACATTGAAATGGAGGATGATATAGCACTGCTTATCTTCAAATATAGGGGATAAGTCAGGAAACATATGTGGGCAGTACTGAAATGTATTTATTCCACATTTATTAAGTAACCATACCATTCCTCCAAAAGATAAGGGATCCATCATCCCAACCATTAAAGAGCTTGAAATTTGTCAAGAAGGAGAAAACCAAACAAACCATTGTAAGGGACAGTAGCCGCAGTAGAGATGCTCTTGGTGCTCTGGAAGTGGAGGGGGAGGCACTCAGTTGATCAAGAAGGGAGGAAAGGACTCGAGGTTGGAGAAGAATTCTGGAAGCAAGTGACAAACTGAGAATTGAAGAAGTTCATTAAGAGGCGGGTGGAGGGGAAGAGGGGACGGCTGGGGACTCAGAAAGGGCAGTCTGAGAAACAGAATCAATGTGCAGAGATGGCAAGAGACTCCCAGGAGGAATCAACTCAAACAGGCAAGTCAGAAGCCCTCATCACTCGGCTAGTTGCTTAATCCCCTTTTCCCCTTTAAGGTTCCCAAACCCCTCACATGCATTCTAGATTTTAAATAATGGGGGCAGGGAAATCAGGGCTTGCCCCTCCTCCACTCTTCTCATAAGTGAAACACTTACCAATATTATCCCCATCATCAAGTTCTTGCTACATAATCTGATGAATACAGTTCCACTGAGGAGTCATAGATTCATCATTGCTTTGCATCTAACTCCATATAAAGGCGTTTGCATTCTGTTCTCATACTTCCAGACACAAAGTCTTTATAACAGAGACCTGAGGAGAGAGAAAAGGAAAGCAGAATGGAAAGGAGTGTCTCCCAGCATCTCTCCTCAAATGATATGTCACATCACTTACTCCACTTGTACCTTAATCCTGGCTCTGAATAACTGAAAAGTTTGTGCTGTGTCTTGAATTTTTAAAAGTAATACAATGTATAGTCCATGAACCACATTAATTCAGGTTCAAGCTTGGAATTGCTTTGAACAACTTCAGCCTCTAAGCAGGGTTAACTGGAAAATGCGCCATCCTCCATGAAGGGAACCTCTGGGGAACCTGGTGAATTTGGGATTTTAAAAGTAATTCAAATATGTACAGAAATGATGGAACAAGAAGTATGGTTTCTTAAAAGCTGGTTAAAAATGCTATCTGAGTTCAATTTAAAGTGCTATTTTTCTAATCTTTCCATTAAATGCTAAAACATGAGAGAAAATATTATATGCTTTCCTAACCTTAGTTTATGCATAAGAATGTATTTTTTAAAGAACACAGACACTACAGTAATTCTCAAAAATGCCAAACTTTGAAATCCTCTTAGTTAAGAATTTTTGAGGGAACTGCCTAGAGGTGCAAGGAAGGGTAGACAAATGCATTTTTAAAGTAATCATAAAACTTATTTCATAATACCCTTACCTGTGTTTGTCAGAGCCAGCAGCAGACAATGCTAGCTTTGCTATTAGCTTCATTTACAAAAGTGAGGCCAAATTTGAGCAGGATTTTAAAATTTAGAATCACATTCTTTTCAAAATTAAAGAGAAGCTTGAATGTATCAGATAGTTTAGGGTGATAGTAAATGAATTTCATTGCATTTCTTTTCCTTTTTTTTTTTTTACCCAATAAGGTGCCAAAAGTGCTGAGGATCTATTAAATAAAAAAGAAGAAGAAGAAGCCTCTGGGATGATGGTGGTACTAAAGCCTACAGACACACTAGGCTCATTTGTTGTCTTAAAATATCAGATCATCTCTCTGTCTCTGTCTATCTCTCATTCTCACTCACACACACACACACACAGACTTCCATAAGAATACCTCTGATTTTTAAGCCTATATTGTATCGAATCCCTTTTTTTCAAGTATTAATATTATTAAATTATTTTCAGTCACAGAGTAGATAACATTTCTAAAGAACCCTCAGCTCTTATCAGGAAGGACAAATCAAGATAACTAAATTCACTATTATTCCTTATCTCTAAACAACTCCACTAAAAAGAAAAAAAATGTACAACACACACACATACATTTTTTTAAAAACGTATGAAAAATAGACTTGATAAGGAAGATGCTTTCTTGCACAGGTCTCAATTTCTTTGAAAATAGGATATGACCATATGAAAATCTCATTAATACAGACTAATAACTTGGAATTTATGATCACTCAGAAAAAGATTAAGTCAAAGTATATCTGATAGTGTGAAAAGTTGTATTAGAAAGCTGTTTTCTAGGTCTGCAAGTATTTTTGGACATTATATTTATGGAAATGCATTAAATTATAAAAAGCTTTTAGGCAATGTTGCCCTAAGCACCTCCAGTCTCCCTCCAGCTAGCGCCCTTCCCATTCTCTTGTTCCAGCTCCTTAGGCAAGAACATTAGAAGCACCCTAGATGAGTGATTACAGGCTGCTGCTTCTTTTTGCTCTGGAAAAGTTCCTGCACATGGTTTTTGTTTTTCTTTTAATTAATTTATATTGGAGGAAAGTTGCTTTACAACATTGTATTAGTTTCTGCTGTATGGCAAAGTGAATCAGCTATACATATGCATATAGCCCCTTTATTTTGGATTTCCTTCCCATTTAGGTCACCAATGAGCACTGAGTAGATAAGAGTTCCCTGAGCTATATAGGGGAGAAGGCAATGGCACCCTACTCCAGTACTCTTGCCTGGAAAATCCTATGGATGGAGGAACCTGGTAGGCTGCAGTCCATGGGGTCACTAAGTGTCAGACTTGACTGAGCGACTCCACTTTCACTTTTCACTTTCATGCACTGGAGAAGGAAATGGCAACCCACTCCAGTGTTCTTGCCTGGAGAATCCCAGGGACGGGGGAGCCTGGTGGGCTGCCATCTATGGGGTCGCACAGAGTCAGACACGACTGAAGCAACTTAGCAGCAGCAGCAGCAGAGCTATATAGGAGGTTCTCATTAGTTATCTATCTCATACCAAGTATCAATAGTGTACACATGTCACTCCCAATCCCACGGCTCTCACCCCGGCTTGGTGTCCACACATTAGTTCTCTACATTTGTGTCTCTATTTCTGTTTTGCACAAATGATTACAGGCTTCCACTCCTAAAGGTTACAAAAGCCACCTCTTCTTTGAAAACCCCCATGACAGAGCCCCACATACACCTGACTTTCCATGTCCGTCTTTCCAAAGAAATTTATACAATCATATCTTTCATCATGTATCTCTTCCCATTGTCATTAGGCATCATTACTCTCAGATCCCCTGGACTTTATATTCCTGGAATATATGGTGTTTCTTTTGAATTTAAGTTCAGTTCAGTCGTTCAGTCCTGTCCGGCTCTTTGCGACTCCATGGACTGCAGCCCGCCAGGCTTCCCTGTCCATCACTAGTTCCCGGAGCTTGCTCAAACTCATATCCATGGAGTTGGTGCTTCTATCCAACCATCTCATCCTCTGTTATCCCCTTCTCCTCCTGCCTTCAATTCTATCCCAGCATCAGGGTCTCTTCCAATGAGTCAGTTCTTCGCATAAGGTTGCCAAAGTATTGGAGTTTCAGCTTCAACATCAGACCTTCCAATGAATATTCAGACTGATTTCCTTTAGGATGGACTGGTTGGATCTCCTTGCAGTCCAAGAGACTCTCAAGAGTCTTCTCCAACACCACAGTTCAAAAGCATCAATTCTTCAGTGCTCAGCTTTCTTTATAGTCCAACTCTCACATCCGTACATGAATACTGGAAAAATCGTACCCTTAACTAGATGGACCTGTGCTGGCAAAGTAATATCTCTGCTTTTTAACATGCTGTCTAGGTTGGTCATAACATTCCTTCCAAGGAGTAACCGTCTTTTAATTACATGGCTGCAGTCACCATATGCAGTGATTTTGGAGCCCAAAAGAAATAAAGTCTGCCACTGCTTCCACTGTTTCCCCATCTATTTGCCATGAAGTGATGGAACCAGATGCCATGATCTTAGTTTTTTGAATGTTGAGCTTTAAGCCAACTTTTTCACTCTCCTCTTTTACTTTCATCAAGAGGCTTTTCAGTTCTTCTTCACTCTGCCATAAGGATGGTGTCATCTGCATATCTGAGGCTATTGATATTTTTCTGGGAAATCTTGACTCCAGCTTGTGTTTCATCCAGCCCAGTGCTTCTCACGATGTACTCTAGATATAAGTTAAATAAGCAGGATGACAATATACAGCCTTGACATACACCTTTTCCTATTTGAAACCAGTCTATTGTTCCATGTCCAGTCTTAATGTTGCTTCCTGACCTGAATACAGATTTCTCAAGAGGCAGGTCACATGGTCTGGTATTCCCACCTCTTTCAGAATTTTCCATAGTTTGTGGTCAAAGATAATCAATAAAGCAGAAATAGATGTTTTTCTGGAACTCTCTTGCATTTTCAATGATGCAGTGGATGTTGGCAAATTGATCTCTAGTTCCTCTGATTTTTCTAAATCCAGCTTGACCATCTGGAAGTTCATGATTCATGTACTATTGAAGCCTGGCTTAGAGAATTTTGAGCATTACTTTACTAGTGTGTGAGATGAGTGCAATTGTGTGGTAGTTCGAGCATTCTTTGGCATTGCCTTTCTTTGGGTTTGGAATGAAAACTGACCTTTTCCAGTCCTGTGGCCACTGCTGAGTTTTCCAAATTTGCTGGCATATTGAATGCAGCACTTTCACAACATCATATTTTAGGATTAGAAATAGCTCAACTGGAATTCCATCAACCCCATTAGCTTTGTTCCTAGTGATGCTTCCTAAGGCCCACTTGACTTCGCATTCCTGGATGTCTGGCTCTAGGTGAGTGATCACACCATTGTGATTATCTGGGTCATGAAGATCTGTTTTGTACAGTTCTTCCTTGTATTCTTGTCACCTCTTCTTAATATTGTCTGCTTCCATTAGGTCCATACCATTTCTGTCCTTTACTGAGCCCATCTTTGCATGAAATGTTCCCTTGGTATCTCTAATTTTCTTCAAGAGATCTCAAGTCTTTCCCATTCTATTGTTTTCCTCTATTTCTTTGCACTTATCACTGAAGAAGACTTTCTTATCTCTCCTTAACTCTGCATTCAAATGTGTATATCTTTCCTTTCCTATTCTCCTTTGCTTTTTGCTTCTCTTCTTTTCTCAGCTATCTGTAAGGCCTCCTCAGACAGCCATTTTGCTTTTTTACATTTCTGTTTCTTGGGGATGGTCTTGATTGCTGTCTCCTGCACAGTGTAACAAACCTCTGTCCATAGTTCTTCAGGCACTCTGTCTATCAGATCTAGTCCCTTAAATCTATTTCTCACTTCCACTGTATAATCATAAGGGATTTGATGTAGATCCTACCTGAATGATCTAGTGCTTTTCCCTACTTTCTTCAATTTCAGTCTGAATTTGGCAATAAGGAGTTCATGATCTCAGCAAAGTCAGCTCCCAGTCTTGTTTTTTGGTCTGTATAGAGCTTTTCCAGCTTTGGCTGCAAAGAATATAATCAATCTGATTTCAGTTTTGACCATCTGGTGATATCCATGTGTAGAATCTTCCTTTGTGTTGTTGGAAAAGGTTGTTTGCTTTGACCAGTGCATTCTCTTGGCAAAACTCTATTAGTCTTTGCCCTTCTTCATTCTGTACTCCAAGGCCAAATTTGCTCATTACTCCAGGTGTTTCTTGACTTCCTACTTTTACATTCCAGTCCCTTCTAATGAAAAGGACATATTTTGGGGGTGTTAGTTCCAGAAGGTCTTGTAGGTCTTCATAGAACCGTTCAACTTCAGCTTCTTCAGCATTACTGGTCGGGGCATAGACTTGGATTACTGTGATACTGAATGGTTTCTCATGAGAAGGAACAGAGATCATTCTGTTGTCTTTGAGATTTCGTCCAAGTACCTAGGCCTTGTTTATGTGATTCATTTTGTGTGGAATGTTCTTCCTCCTGGTCTTTTTCACCATTAAAGTCTATCACTATTGTCACCTGATAAAAAAACACCTTCTCCAACTACCCTGTCACATTACCTTGCTTTAATGCTTCGGGTTTTTGTTTGTTCTTTTTGTCTACTTTTTTTTTTTTTTTTTACTGATGTGATCTCATTTGTCTATTTACTTGTTTATTGTTTGTCTTCTCCTTCCTCCTCTTCTCACCCACTCATTACAATGTAAACTCCTCAGAGCTTAGGACAGTGTCTGGATCATGATATGCATTCAGTAAATATTCCTAGATTAAATTAAAAAATGGATGCCTACCTCCAACAATGATAGTGAGTTTCCTCAAGGCAGAGGCCATGCTTCATTGGTTCCTTGTAAATAACATTGTCAGTATGGAATAACATAGTAAGAGTTCAATCAGTCCTCATAAATAAATAACCCATTAATGAATGAGCAAACAATGAATATTTTTTATTATACACATAGGATAATATTAACCTTAAACTTATTAATATCTGCCTAAAGTTGGTTACACAGTTTTAGAAAGGATAACAAAGGCAGGGACACTGTAAGGACTCTGAAAGTTGGGGAATGGCCATAGATTTTTTAAGTCTTAATAGTCTTAAAACAAAAGCTATATATGACAGATCCACAGCAAACATTATCCTCAATGGTGAAAAATTGAAAGCATTTCCCCTAAAGTCAGGAACAAGAGAAGGATGCCCATTCTCACCACTACTATTCAACATAGTTTTGGACTCAGAGCAATCAGAGAAGAAAAAGAAATAAAAGTAATCCAGATTGCAAAAGAAGTAAAACTCTCACTGTTTGAAGATGACATAATCCTCTACATAGAAAACCCTAAAGACTCCACCAGAAAATTACTAGAGCTAATCAATGAATATAGTAAAGTTGCAGGATATAAAATTAACACACAGAAATCCCTTGCATTCCTATATACTAACAATGAGAAAACAGAAAGAGAAATTAAGAAAACAATTCCATTCACCATAGCAATGAAAAGAATAAAATACATAGGAATCAATCTACCTAAAGAAACAAAAGACCTATATATAGAAAACTATAAAACACTGATAAAAGAAATCAAAGAAGACACAAATAGATGGAGAAATATACCATGTTCATGAATCAGAAGATGCAATATAGTGAAAATGAGTATACTACCAAAAGCAATTTATAGATTCAATGCAATCCCTGTCAAGCTAACAATGGTATTTTTCAGAGAACTAGAACAAATAATTTCACAATTTGTATGGAAATGCAAAAATAAACCTCTAATAGCCAAAGCAATCTTGAGAAAGAAGAATGGAACTGGAGGAATCAACCTGCCTGACTTTAGACTATACTACAAAACAACAGTCATCAAGACAGTATGGTACTGGCACAAAGACAGAAATATAGATCAATGGAACAAAATAGAAAGCCCAGAGATAAATCCACACACCTATGGACACCTTATCTTTGACAGAGGAGGCAAGAATATA
Organism: Antilocapra americana; assembly: GCA_007570785.1. NCBI lineage: Eukaryota > Metazoa > Chordata > Mammalia > Artiodactyla > Antilocapridae > Antilocapra > Antilocapra americana. The sequence continues at coordinate 972,414 of ML664159.1, forward strand.
CAATGGAGAAAAGACAATCTCTTTAACAAGTGGTGCTGGGGAAACTGGTCAACCACTTGTGAAAGAATGAAACTAGAACACTTGCTAACACCATACACAAAAATAAACTCAAAATGGATCAAAGATCTAAACATAAGACCAGAAACTATAAAACTCCTAGAGAAAAATATAGGCAAAACACTTTCTGACATAAATCACAGCAGGATCCTCTATGACCCACCTCCCAGAGTAATGGAAATAAAAGCAAAAATAAACAAATGGGACCTAATTAAACTTAAAAGCTTTTGTGCAACGAAGGAAACTATAAGCAATATGAAAAGACAGCCTTCAGAATGGGATAAAATAATACCAAACGAAGCAACTGACAAAGAATTGATCTCAAAAATATAGAAGCAGCTCCTGCAACTCAATTCCAGAAAAATACACGACCCAATCAAAAAACGGGCCAAAGAACTAAACAGACATTTCCTCAAAGAAAACATACAAATGGCTAACAAACACATGAAAAGATGCTCAACATCACTCATTATCAGAGAAATGCAAATCAAAACCACAGCAAGTAACCATCAGAATGGCTGCTATCAAAAAGTCTACAAACAATAAATGCTGGAGAGGGTGTGGAGAAAAGGGAAACCTCTTACACTGTTAGTGGGAATGCAAACTAGTACAGCTACTATGGAGAACAGTGTGGAGATACCTTAAACAACTGGGAAAAGAACTGCCATATGACCCAGCAATCCCACTGCTGGTTGTACACACCAAGGAAACCAGATTTGAAAGAGACCCATGTACCTCATTGTTCATCGCCGCACTGTTTACAATAGCCAGGACATAGAAGCAACCTAGATGTCCTTTGACAGACAAATGGATAAGAAAGCTGTGGTACATATACACAATGGAATATTATTCAGCCGTTAAAAAGAATACATTTGAATCAGTTCTAATGAGTTGAATGAAACTGAAGCCTATCATACAGAATGAAGTAAGTCAGAAAGAAAAACACCAATACAGTATACTAACACATATATATGGAATTTAGAAGGATGTAACAATGACCCTATATGCAAGACAGCAAAAGAGACGCAGATGTATAGAACAGTCTTTTGGACTCTGTGGAAGAAGGCAAATCACTCTCAAGAAGATGATTTGAGAGAATAGCATTAAAACATATATATTATCATATGTGAAACAGATTGCCTGTTCAGGTTTCATGCATGAGACAGGGTGCTCAGGGCTGGTGCACTGGGATGACCCTGAGGGATGGGATGGGGAGGGAGGTGGGAGGCGGGTTCAGGATGGGGAAGAGATGTACACTCATTGATTCATGTCAATGTATGGCATAAACCACTACAATATTGTAATTAGCCTCCAATGAAAATAAATAAATCTTAAGAACATAAAAATAAAAAGAAATAGGGAGATGGTAAAGATAAGTTGCAAGAAGAGCCAATCATTAATACAGAGCTATTATTTTCAGATTAATGCCATAATCATTTATTTTTACCCATTTATATAATTAGTATAATTAAAGATAATTATTCTGTCAAAAAGAAAAAAAAAAAAAAACAGAAGGGAAAGGGGCAGGGCACAACCTTTAAAAGAAACTGGTTAGAACCAACTAGGTCCAAGAAGGTGGATGAGTCAATTTCCACTAGACATTGAGCCTCAGAATATGCTTACTGTAAAACATCAAAATGTTAAATGACACACCCATTGGTGCCATGACAGTTCCAAGGTTAACCATAAAATGTCAACCAGTGAGCAGTGGCCTAGTTCCTAGAAATTCCTACCCTTTCCCCATAACAGCTGGAGTACTCTCCCCACTTGTAAGCCTATATTTCATTCTTTGCAATACTATGAGCTAACCTTCTCTTTGAGCCCCCCAAAATTGCGAATCATATACGGCATGAGGCTCAGAAATCTTAGCCAGTGTTTGACACTAAGCTTGAGGGCTTCTAGAAGTATGAGGCTACCAGCACAGAGACCAGAGCCAGGAGAGCAGGACAGAGAGCGAAGGCCCAGTGTGTGCCTTCTGCCCTTTCCAAGGGATAGAGAGAGACTCACTGTGGATGAAAAGATGCCACCCTTAGGGAAGGTGAATTCTCCAGATATGTTCATTGTACTTTTCAAACCAAAATTGGTTTGCATATAACAATGCAGCCTGAGGAGACCTGAGTACAATAGGTAGAATACTTGGATTTAGAGCCAGTTCAGAAAATCTAGGGGTAATAATTGCAATGTTAATAGGGGAACAAGTTAGTACTCAGATTCTTCCTTGTTTGGGTGAAATGTCTCACAAAACTTCTCAATTCCCCAGCTCTAATTGATTCCATGCTTATCAAGCTCTTCACTCAGTTACTGTTTTATTAATACTAGTCAGAGGATCTCCATATTTGAGATGTAAGTGTTCTGATCTCCAGCACATGCAATCTTAGTGATGGGTTATAAACCTGTTTCTTGTGAGTTTTGTTAGTGCTGAATCACAGTCTCAGAGGAGAAACAGCTCGGATCCCTTAAGATTCAATTCTGCAGACCCTAATAATCTCAATATGAATTAATGTAAACTAGTATGTGGGCTTCCCTGCTGTTCAACATCAAAGAATTGGGCTGCAGTGCACGAGATGCAGGTTCAATCCCTGTGTCAGAAAGATCCCCTGGAGAAGGAAACAGCAACCCACTCCAGTATTCTTGCCTGGGAAATCCTATGGACAGAGAAGCCTGGTGGGCTATAGTCCATGGGGTCACAAAAGAGTCAGACATGACTTAGTGACTCAACAAAAACAAACTAGTATGTGAGGGGTAGGACAGAGGGATGGATCTTGGAATCTGATACCTGAAGCCTGAAATCCTTCTATTAATACTTTGTTTTGAGGCTTGGAAACAGAGCTTTCTCCTTTCTTAATCCAAAGCTCTGAGTTAAAAAAAAATGTAGGTATATGGGTAATTGCCCTACTCTCGACCACCAGCTTCTACCAAGTTCACACTCTATTCCTAACACTGTCACCATGTGATCAAAGTATGGCCTTCTCTCTTTTTCACAGCCTAGAATCTATCCGCACCATACCGCCTCTCCTAAACAATGGGAAAGTAGCCAACTTGCTTAGGCTTCTTGTCTTAGGTAAGTTGCTTGTCTACTCTAAGCTTCAATTTCTGCTTCTATATAATCTCAATGGCCAAAAATATTCCGTGTCCAGTTTCTCTGTGTTGAAGTGTAGTTGAAATTCTATCAGACTAAGGCTCAGGAAAATTAGGAAGTGGAAAGAATGGTTCCAAAGGATTAAGTTTCCTGGATGAGAGGAACATTGGCCAAGTTATGTTAAAAGACCTGGCAATCAAAGTGTTCATTAACATTTGACAGAGAAACTGAGAGAGAGTGGGTGAACTCCACACATTTCTCCAAGTGCCTTTATCTTTTAATCAGGAACCCCCTAAATTGTCAACTAACTACAATGTGCTACACTTTGTATAGAATCTTGATGCTCAAAATTACACAGATCAGAAGCATCAGCATAACCTGGGAGCTTGTCAAAATGCAGAATCTTGTGTTCCTACTGGATTTGAATCTGTGTTTTTAAAGGATCTCTATGTGATTCATATGTGACTTAAATTTTGTAAGACTTGCCAAGAGCAGCCATTCTCAAGTATGATTTCCAGACCAGGAATACCAGCATTGCCTGAAAACTTGTTAGAAATGTAGAACCACAGACCCACTCTAAACTTACTGACTATAAAATTGGGGGGTACAGCCCAGTAAAGTATTTTAACAAACCCTCCAGGTGATTCTGATGTATGCTCAAGTTTGAAAATTTCTGCCTCTGGCTTTTCTCAATTTATATTCAAGAAGAGCTAGCTTTCAACAAAAACTATTTTAATTCTAAAATTTCTTTAAGTGGCTAAAAGAACCATATATCTATCTGGACAATTTTTAAAATATGTTCAAAGCCCACTAGTATTTTCCAAAAATATACCATTATGATTTTATTTAAGTGGTATTCAGAATTGATGAATGTGTATATTGAATGCCATTTGTTAATTCATCTGGCATCTGGCAAAACCGTATCACACTGATATGATGGATGATCCTGTTTCTTTGGAATGAGAAAACTTCCACATGGAGGCACAGTAATTATTCCTGAAGGAATGAACATAATATGAACTGTCATCATGGATAAGTTTTGTGGGCAAAGGATGCCTGAGAGAAAAGGCATCATTTTAAACCTCTATTTTCAGCAATGGTACCCCCCAGTGTTGCTCACACTAAAGCCGTTTTCAGAGCTTCTTGGGCATTTCTGCCCTTTGTGGCTTTGGGTTTCATTTATCAGGTGATGGAATATTTCAAATTCCCTCTCCCTAAAGAATTTAAAATATTTTCTACTTTGAAATTTTTTCCTTCAAAAGCCAGGTCCAGAAGCCAAAATGAGTTCAACCAACACACTAGTGTTTCCCACAAGTGTAGCTTTGACCAATGAGTTTTTTTTTAATGTATTTTATGAAGAATGTTAATATACATGTAGCAATTTTCTACCTGTAGAAGGGAATGGCAACCCACTCTAGTATCCTTGCATGGAGAATTCCATGGACAGGGGAACCTGGCAGGGCTACAGTCCATGACGTCATAAAAGAGTCAAATATGACTGATGGCTAACACTTTCAACAATTTTCTAAATTAACCAACTCAGCAATTTCATTTCTAGAAATACATACTAAAATATATCCCCAAATGAACATATATATATACATTCACATAGCTTTATCTATTTGATAGATATATGAACATATATTTACAAGAAAATTCATTGATATGGTGTTTTTGGAAATAAGCAAAATGTCCATTAGCAGGGCATAGTCACAAGGATATCAACCAGAGCCAGTTCCCTCAGGGGTGCCCCCTGTATGTGCCGGGCTTTGACTCTTAGTTTCCAGATTATGAGGAGGACGAGTATATTGAACTGCTCGGGCTGTGATTAATAAAATGCCACAGAGTGTGCATTTATGTTTCTCACCTATAAAATCAGTATAATGGTACCTATCTCTAAGATTGTTGTAGGAATAAGATAATTTAAAATGCTCATAATTTTCCAGGCCCAAAGTAAGTGTTCAATAAACAAGACATTATTATGTCTCTGTATAAGCTTGCTTTTGAAAAAAACTCATACACACACACACACCTGAAAATGTACTGTAAAACCACTCGACTAAATCACCTCTAAAGTCACTCTTAGAGTAACTATAAATGATACTTGGCTGCAATGATTCACAATAAAAGGAATGAAACTTTTAGATATTTTTATTGCTTTCAATATAAAAATAAATTATCAATAACCTCAAATATGCAGATGACACCACCCTTATGGCAGAAAGTGAAGAGGAACTAAAAAGCCTCTTGATGAAAGTGAAAGAGAGTGAACAAGTTGGCTTAAAGTTCACCATTCAGAAAACTAAGATCATGGCATCTGCTCCCATCACTTCATGGGAAATAGATGGGGAAACAGTGGAAACAGTGTCAGACTCTAATTTTGGGGCTCCAAAATCACTGCAGATGGTGATTGCAACCGTGAAATTAAAAGATGCCTACTCCTTGGAAGGAAGGTTATGACCAACCTAGATAGCATATTGAAAAGCAGAGACATTACTTTGCCAACAAAGGTCCATCTAGTCAAGGCTATGGTTTTTCCATTAGTTATGTATGGATGTGAGAGTTGGACTATAAAGAAATCTGAGTGCAGAAGAATTGATGATTTTGAACTGTGGTCTTGGAGAACACTCTTGAGAGTCCCTTGAACTGCAAGGAGATCCAACCAGTCCATCCTAAAGGAGATCAGTCCTGGGTGTTCATTGGAGGGACTGATGTTGAAGCTGAAGCTCCAATATTTGGCCACCTCATGCGAAGAGTTAACTCATTGGAAAAGACCCTAACACTGGGAAGGATTGGAGGCAGGAGGAGAAGGGGATGACGGGATGAGATGGCTGGATGGCATCACCGACTCAATGGACATAGGTTTGGATAGACTTGGGGAGTTGGTGATGGACAGGGAGGCCTGGCGTGCTGCGATTCATGGGGTCATAGAGTCGGACACGACTGAGCGACTGAACTGAACTCTATGGGAATTTAATTTTAGCAGTTTCTTTGCTTGATTAATTATATTTGTCAAAATGTATTTGTGTTGCCAAGTAAACAATGTAATCCTGCTGTTAGATTACTTTTTCTGTGGTTAGCATGTTATTAAACCTACCAATTATATGTTACAAATAAAATTAAATTACATGTAATCATTAATATTACTAATTATAAATTTTTCCTATAGAATTCTATTGAAGATATATTACTTTCAGTGACAGAAGTGAAGTACACAGAGATATACACAGCATGCTACCATGTGTTACAAAGTGCCCTTTTTTAATGTCTACCTTTTTGCCATATGTATGCATTATCTTTTGAGAAAAATAATTTTAAAAAATAAAATAGATGTTCTTTTCAAAGTAAAATACATCAGGGGAGAAAAGATGCCCCAAATTTCATTTTCAAACAGAGATCTCTATCAACAGCACCACTAGCAGCTTCTGTTTGTCTTTATTTAATAAAGGAAAGCCTTCAATCTTTCCTAGCATCAAGGTCTTTTTCAGTGAGTTGGCTCTTCTCAGTAGGTGGCCAAAGTATTGGAGCTTCAGCTTCAGAATCAGTCCTTCCAATGACTATTCAGAGGTGATTTCCTTTTGGATTGACTGGTTTGATCTCCTTGCAGTCCAAGGGACTTTCAAGAGTCATCACCAGCACCACAATTCAAAAGCATCAATTCTTCAGCACTCAGCCCTCTTTAGGGTCCAACTCTCACATCCATACATGACTACTGGAAAAATCATAGCTTTGACTATATGGACTTTTGTTGGCTAACTGATGTCTCTGGATACAGACATATGTTCATCACTTATTTAATAATGATAGGTGGACTCTGTTAAATATTGGGAGTATACCAGAAAGCAGAACACACATGTCAGTTGCCCTCTTGAAGATTAGATTCTCACAGGGAGATAGATGGTTAACTGAACATCATTCATGATAAAATTGTGGTAAGACATATATTACAAGTCGGGCAGGGCACCACAGAATCTCATATCAGGGGCATGTCATCACAGAAGATGTCAAGACAGGCTTCTGGAGGAAGTCTGATGTAAGAGTAGGAGTTAATCTAGTGACTTCAGAGGGCACTGGTCTAGGCCTCCCACTAGCTTGGCTGGCCCTGGAAGATAATACTTGGCAGGTGAACAGTGAGTGACTAGAGCACAAAGCAGCTCCTCCCTCTATTTATCTTGCCATGTGCAGTCTCTTCCAGTTTGCTGATGAAAGTAGAAGCTGCTGGACACATGAGGGATGTGAGAACTGAGGCTCAGAGAGGAGTCCAGTGTCACACAGCTACTGAGTGGCAGAGCCAGCATGTTGATTATCTCGGCATTTTTTAAAGATCAGTAGACTTCGTCTGATGATATTGAAATTCTGACTCAGAATCAGCCAAGGATAGGCTTTCAGTCATACTACATGATACTAAAACACTGTTTGGTACATTATCAATCAGTTCAGTCACTCAGTCATGTCTGACTCTTTGCGACCCCATGAATCACAGCACACCAGGCCTCCCAGTCCATCACCAACTCCCAGAGTCTACCCAAACTCATGTCCATCGAGTCAATGATGCCATCCAACCATCTCATCTTCTGTCATCCCCTTCTCCTTGTGCCCTCAATCTTTCCCAGCATGAGGCTCTTTTCCAATGAGTCAACACTTCGCATGAGGTGGCCAAAGTATTGGAGCTTCAGATTCAACATCAGTCCTTCCAATGAATACCCAAGACTGATCTCCTTTAGGATGGACTGGTTGAATCTCTTTGCAGTCCAAGGGACTCTCAAGAGTCTTCTCCAACACCACAGTTCAGAAGCATCAATTCTTTGGCACTTAGCTTTCTTTATAGTCCAACTCTCACATCCATACATGATTACTGGAAAAACCATAGCCTTGACTAGGTGGACATTTGTTGACAAAGCAATGTTTCTGCTTTTTAATATGCTATCTAGGTTGGTCATAACTTTCCTTACAAGTAGTAAGTGTCTTTTAACTCATGGTTGCAGTCACCATCTGCAGTAATTTTGGAGCCCAAAAAACTAAAATCTGAGACTATTTCCACTGTTTCCCCATCTATTTCCCATGAAGTGATGGGAACAGATGCCATGATCTTAGTTTTCTAAATGAGCTTTAAGCCAATTTTTTCACTCTCCTCTTTCACCTTCATCAAGAGGCTTTTTAGTTCCTCTTCACTTTCTGCCATAAGGGTGGTGTTATCTGCATATCTGAGGTTATTGATATTTCTCCCAGCAATCTTGATTCCAGGTTATGCTTCTTCCAGCCTAGCGTTTCTCATGATGTACTCTGCATATAAGTTAAATCAGCAGAGTGACAATATACAGCCTTGATGTAGTCCTTTTCCTATTAGTTTTGCCAAGAGAACCCACTGATCATAGCAAACACCCTCTTCCAAAAACACAAGAGAAGACTACACAGGGACATCACCGGATGGTCAACTGAAATCAGATTGATTATATTCTTTGCATCCAAAGATGGAGAAGCTCTATACAGTCAGCAAAAAAAAAGGCTGGGAGCTGACTGTGGCTCAGATCATGAACTCCTTATTGCCAAATTCAGACTTAAACTGAAGAAAGTAGGGAAAACCAGTAGACCATTCAGGTATGACCTAAATCAAATCCCTTATGATTAATCAGTGGAAATGAGAAATAGACTTAAGGGATTAGATCTGATAGACAGAGTGCCTGATGAGCTATGGATGGAGGTTCATCACATTGTACAGGAGACAGGAATCAAGACCATTCCCATGGAAAAGAAGTGCAAAAAAGCAAAATGGCTGTCTGAGGAGGCCTTACAAATATCTGTGAAAAGAAGAGAGGTGAAAAGCAAAGGAGAAAAGGAAAGATATTCCCATCTGAATGCAGAGTTCCAAAGAATAGCAAGGAGAGATAAGAAAGCCTTCCTCAGCGATCAGTGCAAAGAAATAGAGGAAAACAACAGAATGGGAAAGACTTGAAATATCTTCAAGAAAATTAGAGATACCAAGGGAACATTTCATGCAAAGATGGGCACAATAAAAGACAGAAATTGTGTGGACCTAACAGAAGAAGATATTAAGAAGAGGTGGCAAGAATACACAGAAGAACTGTACAAAAAAGATCTTCACGACCCAGATAATCATGATGGTGTGATCATTGTGGAATGTGAAGTCAAGAGGTCCTTAGGAAGCATCACTACAAACAAAGCTAGTAGGGGTGATGGAATTCCACTTGAGCTATTTCTAATCCTAAAAGATGATGCTGTGAAAGTGCTGCACTCAGTATGCCAGCAAATTTGGAAAACTCAGCAGTGGCCACAGGACTGGAAAAAGTCAGTTTTCATTCCAATCCCAAAGAAAGGCAGTGCCAAAGAATGCTCAAAATATTGCACAATTGCACTCATCTCACATGCTATTAAAGTAATGCTCAAAATTCTCCAAGCCAGACTTCAGCAATACATGAACCATGAACTTTCAGATGTTCAAGCTGGTTTTAGAAAAGGCAGAGGAACCAGAGATCAAATTGCCAACATCTGCTGGATCATCAAAAAAGCAAGAGAGTTCCAGAGAAGCATCTATTTCTGCTATTGACTATATCAAAGCCTTTGACTGTGTGGATCACTATAAACTGTGGAAAATTCTTAAAGAGATATGAATGTCAGACCACTTGACCTGTCTTTGAGAAACCTGTATGCAGGTCAGGAAGCATCAGTTAGAACTGGACATGGAACAACAGACGGTTCCAAATAGGAAAAGAAGCACGTCAAGGCTGTATATTGGTGAATAATAGATTTTCAGTAAATATATCTTGAATGAATGAATAAGTCCCAAGTTTGAAGTATCCTGTTGAGGCATCCTCTATTTTTTGAATAAGTGAAAGTGAAGTTGCTCAGTAGTGTCCAACTATTTGTGACCCCGTGGACTGTAGCCTACCAGGCTCCTTCCTCCATTGGTTTCTCCAGTCAAGAATACTGGGGTGGGTCACCATTTCCTTCTCCAGGGATCTTCCTGACCCAGGGATCAAGTCCAGGGATTGATCTTGTGTCTTCCACATTGGAGGCAGACGCTTTAACCTCTGAGCCACCAGGGAAGCCATCTTTTGAATAATTTAAAGTAATCCATGTCTCAGTCCTTGAATGGGAATTTAAGCATCTTAAAGGTCTTATGGAACTTCAAAACCCTCCAAACCAGGTGTTTTGAAACTGGATTTGTTCTTTCTACAAACTACTAAGGGACCATGACGGAACCTAGAACCAACTCCAGGAGGTCTACTTGGGCTCTGAGCTGTGTGAGAAAAGATATTATATAATAATAACCCAAATTAAAAATTAGGAAAATAGGCTAAAAAATCAGGAAGAATCATCTAAGGATTAAGAACATGGCTCTCTAGGAAGAAGTCAGTATGATTCATCTATTGGAGCTGGCAAGAGAAATTTTACACATATTTCATAAAGATCATCTGGCTTACCTCTTACAGCATGAATATGATCCTCACTCCAGCCAGACCAAACAATCTAATACATTGAGGATTGCGGCTGATGATGAGAAGCAGATGACATGACTTGCTTTTTCCTCTTTTTACCTAAGACCAAGGTGTGGAGTCCTTGAGAAATTAAAGCTTCAGTGCACTGAACAAACTCTAGTGTTTTCTGAAGGACTTTGGTCTTTTAGAATTACTCTGCGTATGCTGCTCTGCTGTGCTTAGTCTCTCAGTCATGTCCAACTCTTTGAGACCCCATGGACTGTAGCCCACAAGGCTCCTCTGTAGCTCCAGGCAAGAATACTGGAGTAGGTTTACACCAAGTATACTTTCTAGCATTTAAACATGGCATCCATGTCTTAATTGCCCTATTTTAACTCTTGAGTAATCTAGTGCTGGGAGGTAAATTAGGCCCCTTTAGTGGTCTATTAACTTTCTCCTCCCCCTAAGGGGAAATTTATTAAATTCTCTTTCTGTGTTCCAAGAAAGCAAAGCTTGGAACTGGCCAGTAAGAATGTAAGAGCCTAATATGATTGTAGAATGAGTTTCCACCAGCTTTTATTGTTATTTTAATTCATTCCAAATGTAGACTTAAACCATTAGCTAGCTAGCTTTTTCTCTTTCTTTTCCTTCACATTCAAATACATGCACACTCTGTCACTATCCCTTTCTCAACTCTACAAAGACTTGTATAAGTTCTACTCACATCTCATTTTCTGCTCATTTTCAGATCTCTCTTCTGCTCAAGATTTATTTCCCAACCACTAACTCTAGGTTCAGGTGTTCCTCCAATACACTCTTACTGCAATTACTTATTTGTTGCTCTCCATACAGACCTGTGCTTCCCTGGTGACTCAGGTAGTAAAGAATCCACCTGTAGTGTAGGAGATGACCCAGGATTGATCCCTGGGTCAGGAAGATCCCCTGGAGAAGAGAATAGCTACCCACTACAGTATTCTTGCTTGGAGAATCTCATGGACAGAGGGACCTGGCAGGCTAAAGTATTTGGGGTCTCAAAGAGTCGGATGCAACTAACTTCTTTTATAAATGACCTGCAGACAATATGACAGCAGGAGCTATGTTCCCCCAATTGGCCACCATATCCCTGATCCCTGGCAAAGTACTTGGTATGTGGTTGTCACTATGTTTTTGTAAATAAGTGAATGAATGAATATATTAATCTTTTTTAATTTTTTTATTTTATATTGGACTATAGTTGGACTTACAATGTTGTGTTAGTTTCAGATGTATGAGCACATTAATCTTGCTCTTGGATGTTTAGCAATATAAAGAAATATTAATTAAATCAATTATTTGATTATCCTCCACTACTAAAGAAGTTATTAGGTTCCCCAGGTAAAGAAATTCTTCTTTGGAAATATGAAAACCTGCTCTTGAGAATCTCTAAATGAATAGTTTTAATACTCAGACAAGAAATATGTATATAGTCAAGTTAACTCTATTTAATAACATTGATCTTGGATGGCCTAGGCCTGCAGCAGCTTGAAGCAGGGCTTGGGTTCCCAACCAGAAATTGAGGTCAAGCAGCTTCAGGAAAAGTACTGAATCATAGCCACTAGGCCACCACGGGGAGTGGCCAGTGGCAAGGCTTTGGCCTATAGGCTGGCAGACATGAATTTCCACATAGAGATGAAAAGTAATGAAGAAAGTTAAGTGTTTATTAGGAAGAACAGTGGAGAAGGAAATGGCAACACACTCCAGTATTCTTGCATAGAGAATCCTGTGGAGAGCGGAGCCTGGTGGGCTGCCCTCTATGGGGTCGCACAGTCAGACACAACTGGAGCGACTTTACATGCATGCCTTGGAGAAGGAAATGGCAACCCACTCCAGTATTCTTACCTGGCAAATCCCAGGGACAGAGGAGCCTGGTGGGCTGCCATCTGTGTGGTCGCACAGAGTCGGACATGACTGAAGCAACTTAGCAGCAGCAGCAGCAGGAAGAAAAGAGTATAGTTACATGTGGATAGCCACACAGATGGTCTCAGAGAGAGAGTTGTGTCCTTGTGATGGTTTGAAATCACTTTTATGGGGCATTTTTTTTCCAGTTTTCCTTTGGCCAGTCATCTTGCTTTGCCTTGTTCTGAGTCTGTATTTGGTTTATCTCAGAGTCCTCCCATGTATGCCCGCACATCTCTTAACCAAGCCTGTGGGTAGGCTGACATCACTTAGTATGCAGTGGCATTGCCTCTCTTTTGACATTTGAGGAGGCTTTCTGCCCAGGTGTAGCTGGGGAAGTCTCCTTGACTACAAGAATGAGGAATAGAGTATGTGGTCTTTAATCTCTTATCTGGTCATGGCCCAGCCTCTTCCATCATCTTGCTTTTATGAAGTTTCTATCCACAGGGGAGAAACTTTTCAGCCTGAGGCCCATCTATCTCCTGCCTCAACATGTTTCTATAAGTATTGGGAAAAAATCCATGAGCAATATGATTGGCAGTTGTGAATCAGAATTAGATAGAAGTTAACATCCTTGTTTTTTTAGCAATTTCAATTGCTAATTTTTTTAGCATATTTTCAATATATTCATATCACAAAATAAGAGGGAAAATTCAGGTTTTTGATTCCCAGCTTAATGGTCCTTCAATAAACTATGCAGCTAACAGGAAAACATTAGGAAAAAAAAAAACAAAGATTCGGAATTTAGGACTGGCATAAATAAACTATTTTTGGTGTAAATAAGCAAATAACAGAAATTGGTTTCTACAAATATGTACTGAAAAATACAGGGGAAAATATAGGGGAATTAACTTACACTTAGATTTAGATCTTAGTACCAATTTTGAAAATGAAAACTTCATTTTATACCTCTGCATTTCACAAACTCACACACCAAGAAACATGAGGTCATCAATTCTTGGAAACAAAGTAAATCTGTGGTTTACCTCCCAAGGTCTCTCACTAGTTCCTGTTATCACTGGCAGCAGAGGTGGTGTTGGAAGGCCACTGTGAAATCAAGAATTCATACAATCTGAAACTGCTTATGTCAGGTCTTTCTTCAGGGTGAAAATAATATTCGACAGCTTTCAGCATATGCTTACCACATCTGCACCCATTTTGGGTCAATTTAAAAAAAAAAAGAAAAGAAACTGCTGGAAAGAAATAAGCTACCCATTCAAAAGTAAAAACAGGGAAAGCCAGCTGCATACAAATACTACAGATTGTGCTGATGAGATCCATGGATGGGCAGAAAGAGCTGTTTCAGGAAAAAAAATCTAAGTGCTGAACAGAAAAGGCTCAGAACATAGATGGACAAAAGTACTTCTTTTAACAAAAGCAATTTCTAGGAGTTAAGTGAAGATATTTTCATTTCATCCAAAAAGAATTCTCAAAAGAATATTTATTTTCCACATGGGTTGATTGATTATTGATAGGCTGGTTTATTGACTGCCCCATCCCATCCTGTTTTTTTTTAAAGAAAATTCAGAAAAGCACAGTGAAGCAAAGATGAAAAAAATCTCTCATAATCACATTACTCAATAATGCCACTATTAAATTTTCACTGATGTTTGGAACTTCACCAATAATTTTTCATGGTCACCAGTAAGCTGTAGGAAAGGATTTTCTAGTAAACTTTCTTCCAAAACATACATATTAATTCCTTATTTAATCAAACCCCTCTCTCAGTGTGAGAGTTTTTAATCAGCAAGACAATACTCAAGATATAATCTTGTGTGTTCCATAGTTGTTCAGCCTGTTTAATGGCTTACATTTGTTCCATTTGCACTAGGTGAGTGGACTGAGGCACAATTATGCCAGATTAGAGGTAGATCTGAATGTTAGAGGGGTCTCAGTGCACTGGAGTTTCTCTCAGACACATGAATGAGGAAGACACATGAGTCTTGAGACTTCCCTCAGTGGTTCAAATGACGAACCACTCAAGCCTGCAACTGGTTAGCCTTCTTTACTGTCTGTTCATGAGGTCAGAGCTCCAGGTCCTCACCTCGAGTTGAGGGGTGCTTTTTATATGTTTTCAGCATGGACAGAATATTTTTCTGTTTCCTCAAAGTCATAGACAGTATTGTTCACTGGTTATGTCTCAGAGAACGTCATTCATTCATGAATGAAGAGATTGGGAAGGATAGTCTAGAGATGTGTTGGAAAGATAGTCCGGAGAGGTAGAGTAATCCTGACAGGAAGCTGGCTCTATTGACACCTATGGCATCTCTGGCACCTTATGTACATAATTGCATGTTGTCACAACAGTACCTGTATAGAATGATTGTTACGTTGCTTAGATGAAAAAAATGAGACTTTGTCAGATTAATAAGTAACCCAAGATCATACTATTAATATATGACAAAACCAGAATTCAAAACTCCAAATCCATACATTTCCTACTGTAACATCCTACTTGGTTAGTGAGAACAATCTATAAGTGTACCGTTTTTTAAATGACAGATGAATAAGAATGTTTTCACCTATAAAGATTTAAATATATGACACAGTGACTCTAAAATTTGTAAGGTCTTATGATGTCAAATGATCAAAGTCCCTATAGGACTTTTAGTAAAACAAATAAACCTCATATCTATATGCTGTTTATGTGAAAATAAACCTCTCCTCATACAGTGAAAATTAAAAGGAAGAAAATAAATGGGAATGTGATATATAAACTATTAAACACTGTAAACACATAAAATACTATTGTCTGCCAAGTTCTCAAGGACATCGCTGATTTTAAAAAATCCCCTGCGAACAATAAGCACTGAGAGTGCAACCCTCACAAATATAGATTTCTTCTAAACTATCTAGGGAACACATCTTTTGAATCCTTGTTCAGTCACTCAACACACAGCTGTTTTTTGAATTCTTTGGTGTCTTGACTGTGAGTCTGTACAGATGCAAATCCCTGCTTCACTTTTGTGTGATTTCCACAAGTAATCTGTCTGTAAACCTATCGAGGAGTGTATGTAGAGCACATTGAGCAGCTCATATTGTCATCAGTCAGTGCTGTGTGATATGAAATGATGCCTACCCCAATCTCTCCACTGGCTAAGCAGGAAACAGCTTCCTACATTCTCCTCTCTGGACCTCTGGATATGTAGACAGACAGCAGATGTAAGTGGCCTGGGCAACAGAACTGTTTACTTAGTTGATAGCATGAAGTATCCAGAGGAGCTGAAAACTGGCCATGATTGCTGATTTCTTTCAATAACACTAATAAGATTTCTGGAACAAACTATCGGCTATAACTAAAAGATCTATATAAAGACTATATAAATGTATTATATAAATTTAAAATTAATATGAAAATTCGTATGAAGATTTATACAAAGTTGGACTTTAGAATAGTTGACTGATATTTTCTTAAAAATTGCCCAATGTACTGACCCTATGAAATTGCTGGGAAGACCTAAATTTAAGGATAATTAATAGCATGCTTTTGGAAAAATAATTTTTCAAAGAAGAGGAGTACGGAAATAAAGAAAGAGATGCATAAAGACAAGGAGAGGATAGACCAGAAAAAGAAAATGAGAAAGGGGAAAAGCGAGGAAGAGGAAGTAAACTCTAAACAAATTGAATTTTATCACTATTGGTAGAGCCCCTGTCATGTGCAAGGACCCCTGTGATGTACTTGGAAAGCTACAGAGAGATGAAATACATCCACTCAACAAGTTCAACAAATATTTAAGCTAGGGGAAAGGAGCCCATTTTAGTATGCTATATCACTTGGAAATAAATCTAAGATTACTTAAATGAGAAATAAATCAGAAGTGGACTTCAAAAGTATCCTTCTTATTTAAACATTTATTAGAAGTTTTATGCTGGGAAAGATTGAATGATGCTGGAAAAGATCAAAGGCAGGAGAAGAAGGAGATGACAGAGGATGAGATAGTTGGCTGGTATCACCAACTCGATGGATAAGAGTTTGAGCAAGCTGCAGGAGTTGGCGATGGACAGGGAATCCTGACGTGCTGCAGTCTGTGGGATCACAAAGAGTCAGACATGACTGAGCGACTGAACTAATACTGATTCTGATAGAAGTTTTAATTATTTTGAAGAAGCAAGCTTGTTCTTTGCACAGGATTGGGTGATGGCTGTTACCTGTGACTAATAGAACTGGGTCCAGATCCATGGCCCACAGAGAATCATTTCATTACCTGGCAGCAAAGGACAATTTAGTGGTGGTAGCAAATTCTCAGGTTTTCTAACTTTAGCATGATATGACATAGGATCAAGTAAGCTGTAGTTACACACAACTTGAGTTCTAAAACTTAGCTATGTCACTAATTTGTTGTTATTGTTTAGTCACTAAGTCATGTCTGACTCTTTTGAGACCCCATGGAGCCTGCCCAGATCCTCTGTCCATGGAATTCTCCAGGCAAGAATACTGGAGTGGGTTGTCATTTCCTTTTTCAGGGGCTCTTCCTGGCCCAGCGATCAAACCTGAGTCACCTGAACTGGCAGGCATTGGCAGACAGATTCTTTACCGCTGAGCCACAGGGACGTATGTCAACAATTAGCCTCGATATAGTCAGAGTAGATGCTCCAGTACATTTTTTATTGTTGTTTGTTTAACAACTTTTGACTCAGTATATATGCCTCAAATAAATATAAATACTATCTTGAAAAAATTCCCAAAGAATTATATTTGAAAACAACAGGAACACTTAATTCTCAGATCTTTTTTTACTTTGAATATATGAATATGAATGTATTGCAACAGAGAGGCTTAACACCTGGGTGGATCAAGAATCAATATTGTGAATATGAAAGAGTAACTGGCTAACTGAACTTCATCAACTAGCTCCTGTATCTTTAACATATCCAGAAAACTGCCAGCTAAGTCTTTTTTTTTTTTTTGTTTTTGCCATACATTGTCATGATATCACCATGGGTTTACATATGCTTCCCCTCCGGGTCCCCCCTGCCTCCTCCCTCCCCCCCCGGGAAATCTCGCTGCACCAGTCCCGAGCATCAATCCTGGGCTGGTGATTGATTAGACACATGACAATTAACATGCTTCAATGCCCTTCTCCCATCTCATCCCACCCTTACCCTCATCCACAAAGTCCACAAGTCTATTCTATACATCTGCGTTCCTTTTGTTGTCTCCCATGTTGGGTTCTCATTACTGTCTTTCTAAATTCCATATATATGTGTTAATATACTGTATTGTTGTTTTTGCTTCTGGCTTACTTCACTCTGGATAATGGGCTCCAGTTTCGTCCATCTGAGTAGAATTGCTTCAAATGAATTTTTTTTTTAATGCTGAGTAATATTCCATTGTGTATATATACCACAGCTTTCTTATCCATTCGTCAGTTGATGGGCATCTAGGTTGCTTCCATGTCCTGGCTATTATAAACAATGCAGCGATGAACATTGGGGTGCATGTGGCTCTTTCAATTCTGGTTTCCTCGGTGTATATGCCCAGCAGTGGGATTGCCGGGTCATATGGCAGGTCTATTTGCAGCTTTTTAAGGAACCTCCACACTGTTTTCCATAGTGGCTGTACTAGTTTGCATTCCCACCAACAGTGTAAGAGGGTTCCCTTTTCTCCACATCCTCTCCAGCATTTATTGCTTATAGACTTTTGGATGGCAGCCATTCTGACTGGTGTAAAGTGGTACCTCATTGTAGTTTTGATTTGCATTTCTCTGATAATGAGTGATGTTGAGCATCTTTTCATGTGTTTGTTAGCCATTTTTATATCTTCCTTGGAGAAATGTCTGTTAAGTTCTTTGGCCCACTTTTTAATTGAGTTGTTTATTTTTCTAGAATGGAGCTGCAGGAGTTGTTTGTAAATTTTTGAGATTAATTGTTTGTCTGTTGCTTCATTGGCTATTATTTTCTCCCATTCTGAAGGCTGTCTTTTCACCTTGCTTATAGTTTCCTTTGTTGTGCAAAAGCTTTTAATTTTAATTAGGTCCCATTTGTTTATTCGTGTTTTTATTTCCAATATTCTGGGAGGTGGGTCATGGAGTATCCCGCTTTGGATTATAGCAGAGAGTGTTTTGCCTATGTTATCCTCTAGGAGTTTTATAGTTTCTGGTCTTATGCTTAGATCTTTAATCCATTTTGAGTTTATCTTTGTGTATGGTGTTAGAAAGTGATCTAGTTTCATTCTTTTACAAGTGGCTGTCCAGTTTTCCCAGCACCACTTGTTAAAGAGGTTGTCTTTTCTCCATTGTATATTCTTGCCTCCTTTGTCAAAGATAAGGTGTCCATAGATGCGTGGATTTATCTCTGGGCTTTCTATTCTGTTCCATTGATCTATGTTTCTGTCTTTGTGCCAGTACCATACTGTCTTAATGACTGTGGATTTGTAGTATAGCCTAAAGTCCGGTAGGATGATTCCGCCCGTTCCATTCTTCTATCTCAAGATTGCTTTGGCTATACGAGGTTTTTTGTATTTCCATACAAATTGAGAAATTATTTGTTCTAATTCTTTGAAAAAGACCTCTGGTAGCTTGATAGGAATTGCATTGAATCTATAGATTGCTTTGGGTAGTATACTCATTTTCACTATATTGATTCTTCCAATCCATGAACACGGCACATTTCTCCATCTGTTTGTGTCCTCCTTGATTTCTTTCATCAGTGTTTTATAGTTTTCTATATACAAGTCTTTTGATTCTTTAGGTAGAAATACTCCTAAGTATTTTATTCTTTTTGTTTCGATGGTGAATGGGATTGTTTCCTTAATTTCTCTTTCTGATTTCTCACTGTTAGTGTATAGGAATGCCAGGGATTTCTGTGTGTTGATTTTGTATCCTGAAACTTTGCTATATTCACTGATTAGCTCTAGTAATTTTCTCGTAGAGTCTTTAGGGTTTTCAATATAGAGGATCATGTCATCAGCAAACAGAGAGAGTTTTACTTCTTCTTTTCCAATCTGTATTCCTTTGATTTCTTTATCTGCTCTGATTGCTGTGGCCAAAACTTCCAAAACTATGTTGAATAGTAGTGGTGAGAGTGGGCACCCTTGTCTTGTCCCTGATTTCAGGGGGAATGCTTCCAGTTTTTCACCATTGAGGATAATGTTTGCTGTGGGTTTGTCATATATAGCTTTTATTATGTTGAGGTATGTTCCTTCTATTCCTGCTTTTTGGAGGGTTTTTATCATAAATGGATGTTGAATTTTGTCAAAGGCTTTCTCTGCATCTATTGAGATAATCATGTGATTTTTATTTTTTAATTTGTTAATGTGGTGTATTACATTGATCGATTTACGAATATTGAAGAATCCTTGCATCCCTGGGATACAACCCCTCCCATAGAGAGGAATCCCCACAATAAAGGGACAACACAGCAAGATAAACAAGATGAAAAGGCAGAGAAATACCCAGCAAGTAAAGGAACAGGATAAATACCCCCTAGACCAAACAAAAGACGAAGAGATAGGAAGTCTACCTGACAAAGAATTCCGAATAATGATAGTGAAAATGATCCAAAACCTGGAAAATAAGTTGGAGTTACAGCTCAATAACCTGCAGGCAAGGATTGAGAAGATGCAGGTAAGCTTTAACAAAGACTTAGAAGAAATGAAAAAGAGACAAAATACAATGAATAATGCAATAAATGAGATCAAAAACACTCTGGAGGGAACCAACAGTAGAATAACAGAGATAGAAGACAGAATAAGTGAGGTAGAAGACAGAATGACAGAAATAAATGAAACAGAAAGGAAAAATGAAAAAAGAATTAAAAGAAATGAAGACAACCTTAGAGACCTCTGGGACAATATTAAACGCACCAATATTCGAATCATAGGAGTCCCAGAAGAAGAAGACAAAAAGAAAGACCATCAGAAAATTCTTGAAGAGATAATCGTAGAAAACTTCCCTAAATTGGGGAAGCAAATAGCCACTCAGGTCCAAGAAACACAGAGAATCCCAAATAGAATGAACCCCAAGCAGGACACCCCAAGACACATATTAATCAAATTGGCAAATATCAAATACAAAGACCAAATATTAAAAGCAGCAAGGGAGAAGCAAAAGATAACTCACAAGGGGAATCCCATAAGGATAACAGCTGATCTCTCATCAGAAACGCTTCAGGCCAGAAGGGAATGGCAAAACATACTTAAAGTCATGGAAGAAAACAATCTACAACCCCGACTACTGTACCCAGCAAGGATCTCATTCAAATTTGAAGGAGAATTCAAAATTTTCTCAGACAAGCAGAAACTGAGAGAATTCAGTAATACCAAACCAGCCCTCCAACGAATGCTAAAGGATCTTTCCTAGATAGGAAACACCGATGGGATAGATAATCTGGAGCCCAAAACAATAAAATAAATGGCAGCGGGATCATACTTATCAATAATTACCTTAAATGTAAACGGGCTGAATGCCCCAACCAAAAGGCAAAGATTGGCCGATTGGATACAGAAACAAGACCCCTATATATGTTGTCTACAAGAGACCCACCTCAAACCTAGGGACACATATAGACTGAAAGTTAAAGGCTGGAAAAAGATATTCCATGCAAATAAAGACCAAAAGAAAGCAGGAGTGGCAATACTCATATCTGATAAAGTAGACTTTAAAATAAAGGCAGTGAAAAGAGATAAAGATGGTCATTACATAATGATCAAAGGATCAATCGAGGAAGAAGAAATAACAATTATAAATATTTATGCACCTAACATAGGAGCTCCACAATATGTAAGGCAAATGCTAACAAGTATGAAAGGGGAAATCAACAACAACACAATAATAGCAGGAGACTTTAATACACCACTCACACCAATGGATAGATCAACTAGACAGAAAAGTAACAAGGAAATTCAAATTTTAAATGAAACAATAGACCAACTAGACCTAATTGATATCTATAGGTCATTCCACCCCAAAACAAGGAATTTCACCTTTTTCTCAAGTGCACACGGGACCTTCTCCAGGATAGATCACATCCTGGGCCATAAATCTAACCAGCTAAGTCTTGAAACCTAAGTATATCCACTGTTTTAAAGAATCACTACTATAAAACCAGTAGAAGAGTATGAAAAATAACACTGCTTTATTGCACTAGTTTTCAAATGAAGCATACAACTCTGTTTTGACTGAACAAAGTTCAAGAATTTACACCTTTGTTCTTGCCAAGATTTATTCAAAATACATTTTCAGTGCCACTGGGAATGAAACCTTATCTGGAAAAGACAATAACTGGTACTATAAATAATGAACAAATGAATACAGATTGTCAGGGAACACCTCAAATAATTCTCTATAAATCAAAAGGACATGTAATTCAATTCATGACATGCATATTTTAACTTGCTTCATTCAAAAGCATATTTTTATTAAAAATGTTATGGTCACTTTAGTCAAATGCCACTTGTGTCTAACTTTAGTTAGATATTGGTTTATGTACCTGAGGGGACAACATTTTTCAAGTGTTAAAAGAAGGCAAGGGTTACAAATGACATATAATACTTTTATGCACAAAGAGAGAAGGGAAGTGAGATATTGTTGGAGGTATTTCTACCCATTGAAGAGCATTATTAATGAAAACAAAAGTATTAAATAATCAGAAGAAACAATTATTGGAATAAGCACTTTAACAGCAAGCTACACAACAGTTCTAAATATTCTAGGGCAAATAAGCCTAAAGAAATGAGGAACAGAGGCAGTATTTGTCCCTTTGCACGGGCTTACATACACTTGACTTCAGAGAAGGCCCAGTTCCTCATCTCCTAGTAATGGCCTCTGCTGAGTTCATTTCAGTTCAGTCACTCAGCTATGCTTGAATCTTTGCAACACCATGGAGTGCAGCATGCCAGGCCTCCTTGTCCATCACCGACTCCAGGAGCTTACTCAAATTCATGACATTGTGTCAGTGATGCCATCCAACCATCTCATCCTCTGTTGTCCCCTTCTCCTCCTGCCTTCAATCTATCCCAGCATCAGGGTCTTTTCCAATGAGTCAACTCTTCGCATGAGGTGGCCAAAGTATTGGAGTTTTAGCTTCAACATCAGTCCTTCCAATGAATATTCAGGACTGATTTCCTTAAAGATGGACTGGTTAGATCTCTTTGCAGTCCAAGGGACTCTCAAGAGTCTTCTCCAGCACCAAAGTTCAAAAGCATCAATTCTTCGGCGCTCAGCTTTCTATACACTCCAACTCTCACATCCATACTTGACTACAGGAAAAACCATAGCTTTGACTACACAGACCTTTGTTGGCAAAGTAATGTCTCTTCTTTTTAATATGCTGTTTAGGTTGGTCATAATTTTTCTTCCAAGGAGCAAGCGGTAATTTAATTTCATGGCTGCAGTTGCAGTTGCAGTCACCATCTGCACTGATTTTGGAGCCCTCAAAAATAAAGTCTGACACTGTTTCCATGGTTACTGCATCTATTTGCCATGAAGTGATGGGACCAGATGCCATGGTCTTAGTTTTCTGAATGTCGTACTTTAAGCCAACTTTTTCACTCTCCTCCCTCACTTTCATCAAGAGGCTCTTTAGTTCTTTCTCACTTTCTGCCATAAGGGTGGTGTCATTTGCATAAATGAGGTTCTTAATATTGCTCTGGGAAATCTTGATTCCATCTTGTGCTTCATCCAGTCCAGCATTACTCATGATGTACTGTATGTAAGTTAAATAAGCAGAGTGACAACATACAGCTTTGACATACTCCTTTCTCAATTTGGAACCAGCCTGTTGTTCCATGTCCAGTTCTAACTATTGCTTCTTGACCTGCATACAGATTTCTCAGAAGGCAGGTAAGGTGGTCTGGTATTCTCATCTCTTGAAGAATTTTTCCACAGTTTGTTGTGATCCATACAGTCAAAGGCTTTGGCACAGTCAATAAAGCAGAAATAGATATTTTTCTGGAACTCTCTTGCTTTTTTGAAGATCCAAAGGATGTTGGCAATTTGATCTCTGGTTCCTATGCCTTTTCTAAATACAACTTGAACATCTAGAAGTCACGGTTCACATACTGTTGAAGCCTGGCTTGGAGAATTTTCAGAATTAGTTTGCTAGCATGTGAGATGAGTGCAATTATGTGGTAGTTTGAGCATTGTTTGGCATTGCTTTCTATGGCATTGGAATGAAAACTGACCTATTCCAGTCCTGTGGCTACTGCTGAGTTTTCCAAATTTGCTGGCTTATTGAGTGCAGCACGTTCACAGCATCAGCTTTCAGGATTTGAAATACTCAACTGGAATTTCATCACTTCCACTAGCTTTGTTGGTGTTGATGCTTCCTAAGACCCACCTGACTCCACATTCTAGGATCTCTGACTCTGGGTGAGTGATCACACTGTTGTGATTATCTGGGTCATGAAGATCTTTTTTGTATAGTTCTTCTGTGTATTCTTGCCACCTCTTCTTAATATCTTCTGCTTCTGTTAGGTCCCTAACATTTCTGTCCTTGATTGAGCCTATCTTTGCATGAAATATTCCCTTGGTATCTCTATATTTCTTGAGGAGATCTCTAGTCTTTCCCGTTCTGTTGTTTTCCTATATTTCTTTGCACTGATAGCTGAGGAAGGCTTTCTTATCTCTCCTTGCTATTCTTTGGAACTCTGCATTCAAATGGGTATATCTTTCCTTTTCTCCTTTGCTTTTTACTTCTCTTCTTTTCTCAGCTATTTGTAAGGCCTCCCCAGACAATCATTTTGCCCTTTTGCATTTCTTTTTCTTGGGGATGGTCTTAATCACTGCCTCCTGTACAATGTCATGAACCTCCATCCATAGTTCATCAGGCACTCTGTCTATTAGGTCTAATCCCTTGAATCTATTTGTTACTTCCACTGTGTAGTTGTAAGGGATTTGATTTAGGTCATACCTGAATGTTCAGTGGTTTTCCCTACTTTCTTTAATTTATGTCTGAATTTAGCACTAAGGAGTTCATGATCTGAGCCACAGTCAGCTCCCAGTCTTGTTTTTGCTGACTGTATAGAGCTTCTCCATCTTTGGCTGCAAAAAACATAACCAATCTGATTTTGGCATTGACCATCTGGTGATGTCGATGTGTAGAGTCTTCTCTTGTGTTGTTGGAAGAGGGTGTTTGCTATGACCAGTGCATTCTCTTGGCAAAACTCTGTTAGCCTTTTCCCTGCTTCATTCTGTTCTCCAAGGCCAAATTTGCCTGTTACTCCAGGTGTCTCTTGGCTTCCTACTTTTGCATTCCAGTCCCCTATAAAGAAAACGACATCTTTTTTGGCTGTTAGTTCTAGAAGGTCTTTTAGGTATTCATAGAACCATTCAACTTCAGCTTCTTCAGCATTATTGGTTGGGGCATACACTTGGATTATTATGATATTGAATGGTTTGCCTTGGAAACGAACAGAGATCATTTTATCGTTTTTGAGATTGCATCCGAGTACTGCATTTTGAACTCTTTTGTTGACCATGATGGCTACTCCACTTTTTCAAAGGTATTCTTGCCCACTGTAGTAGATGTAATGGTCATCTGATAAATTCACCCATTCCAGTCCATTTTAGTTCACTGATCCCTAAAATGTCTATGTTCACTCTTGCCATCTCCTGTTTGACCACTTCCAATTTGCCTTGATTCATGGACCTAACATTCCAGCTTCCTATGCGATATCGCTCTTTACAGCATTGTACTTTGCTTCCATCACCAGTCACAACCACAACTGGGTGTTGTTTTTGCTTTGGCTCCATCTCTTCATTGTTTCTGGAATTAGTTCTCCACTGATCTCCAGTAGCATATTGGGCACCTACCGACTTGGGGAGTTCATCTTTCAGTGTCCTATCTTTTTGCCTTTTCATACTTCCATGGGGTTTTCAAGGGAAGAATACTAAAGTGGTTTGCCATTCCCTTCTCCAGTGGACCACATTTTATCAGAACTCTCTGCCATGACATGTCCATCTTTGTTGGCCCTACGTGGAATGGCTCATAGTTTCATTGAGTTAGACAAGGCTGTGGTCCATGTGATCAGATTGGTTAGTATTCTGTGATTGTGGTTTTCATTCTGTCTTCCCTCTGATGAAAAAGAATAAGAGGCTTATGGAAGCTTCCTGATGGGAGAGACTGACTAAGGGGGAAACTGGGTCTTGATCTGATGGGCAGAGCCATGCTGAGTAAATCTTTAATCCAATTTTCTGTTGAAGGGCTGGGCTGTGTTCCCTCCTTTTATTTGACCTGAGGCCAAACTATGGTGGAGGTAAAGATGAAAATGTTGACCTCCTTCAAAAAGTCCCAAGCATGCATGGCTACACTCAGTGCCCCCAACCCTGCAGCAGGCCACCATTGACTCACGCCTCTGCCAGAGATTCCTGGGCTCTCACAGGCAAGTCTGGGTCAGTCTCTTGTGGGGTCACTGCTCCTTTCTCCTGGGTCCTTGTATGTACAAGGTTCTGTTCGTGCCCTCCAAGAGTCTGTTTCCCTAGTCCTGTGTAAGTTCTGGCATCTCTTTGGTGGATTAATGGCGACCCCCTCCAAGAGGGCTTATGCCATACCCAGGTCTCCTGCACCCAGAGCCGCTGCCCCTGCAGCAGGCCACTGCTGACCCATACCTCCACAGGAAACACTGTGGAGAGAAACACTGAGAAACCTCTCAGTCTCTGTGGGGTCTCTGGGTCCTGGTGCACACAAAAAATATGTTTGAGCCCTCTGAGCATCTCTGGCAGGCATGGGGTGTGATTCTAAATGCAATTTCACCCCTCCTACCATCTTGCTGGGCCTCTCCTTTGCCCTTGGATGTGGGCTAAAGGAGAAGCCCAATGCTATAAACTTGAGGCAGCCCAGGGACCTTCAGCCTCTTTTCCCTGTCTAAGACTTTTAGTATCACTCCTAGTCACCTAGCAAATTTTCATCTAAGGAAAGGAAAAAAAATATTAAATGCTCGCTTGTCCTCTACAGTGGCAAGGCCTATTTTTAATCACTTTAAATGCAGATAGATGGTCTTGTTTGGTTCATGATGATGATGATGATAGAATGCTTTGTATGTATTTTACTGTTATATCCTTGAATTAATTTCTTCCCATTTTACTTTAGTTCAATTCAGTCAAAATATGTTTATGATGCATCTCCTTTCCTCCAGGCCCTGTACAAGGACTTGGTCAATGGCATGTATTCAACTAACTACAGAGCAAGGAGATCAAACCATACACCATCAGTGGGCCAATAATGCTGTGGGGACAGTAGGGAGGAGCCAGAACTGTGAGGATGGAGAGAGGAAACAGAGGAGGCATTCAATCTAGGACGTGAGAGAGAAGGAAAGGGACAAAAAGCCGAGGAGTGTGAAAGTGCACGTATGTCAACACACTAGTGAATGGAAAAAACTTAGGTTAAAAACATAGTTATGGGCCATACTATGAACTGAAAATTCATAATGTCAAGCTGAGGGATTCACACTTTATTTTTCCTATATAAAAGGTGAGAGGGCTGAGGAGGAAGAAAGTGAGTTATGAAACTAGTATTCACCATATTTTTTTAATTTAAATTTTATTATTTTTTTTTAGAGAGTCATAATAAAGTTCAGGGAAAGACACAGAGATTTACCATACTCCTCCTGTCCCAACACATCCCCCATGGTCACCACCCACCACAGTCACTCTCCTGACTCCCCCTACCCCGATGACCACTGATCATTTTACTGTCTCCATAGTTTTGCCTTTTCCAGAATGTCATATTCATAGTTGAAATCATATGGTAACCTTTTCACGTTGACTTCTTTCACTTAGAAATATGCGTTTAATTTTTGTTCATGTCCTTTCATGATTTGATAACTCATTTATTTTTAGTGCTGAATATTAGTTCATTGTCTGGATATATCACAGTTTTTTTTTTAATCCATTCACCAACTAAAGGATAACTTGGTTGCTTCCAATCTTGGCAATTTTGAAAGCGGCTATAAATATCTCTGCAAATTTTTGTGTAGACATAAATTTTCACCTCTTCTGAGTAAATACCAAGGAGTGCAATTGCTGGGTCATATGGTGGACAGTCACCATCTTTTACTGATTCTGGGATGTACATGTTTGACAATTCTAGCATCAGAATGTATCTTTCAATGAACAGTCTTATAGTGGGGATTGTTCCATAATTGTATTGCCAATACCAACAGCTTATATTTTCCTCCTTGTTCATTTACAGAAATGATATATAATAAAAATCTGCCAAATAAATTTAGAAGTGTCTTTAGAGAGAAAAAATCTAATAAGAGAGAATTATTTTGTAGTATTTTTAAATTTGCTGATACATAAGATAACTATGTGGAAGACTGCTTTTAATATATATGGATCACAATATTAAGTGCTTAAACAAGGAGGTAATGTAATCAAAATTATTCTTAAAGAATTGTTCTTAGCATTCTCCTGTGAAATAATAAAGAATGTATTCGGGAAGCATGAAGTGGAGTCCAATGACAAAGCTGGAGGCTATTTATATACTGTAATACTATAGCATTGTAGGGGTTCCTGGGAGGTCAGCTGGAAAAGAATCCACCTGCAATGCAAGACACCCTGGTTCGATTCCTGGGTTGGGAAGTTCTCCTGGAGAAGGGATAGGCTACCCACACCAGTATTCTTGGGCTTTCCTGGTGGGTCAGATGGTAAAGAATCCACCTGCAATGCAGGACACCTGGGTTTGAACCCTGGGTTGGGAAGATTCCCCTGGAGGGGGACATGGCAACCCACTCCAGTATTCTTGCCTAGAGAACCCCAGGGACACTGGAGACTGGCAGGCCGCAGTCCATGGGGTCGCAAAGAGTCAGACATGACTTAGCGACTAAGCACACATAGTATTATGATATATATATATATATCATACATATATATATGTATGTATTATGATATATATATATATCATACATATATATGTATGTATTATTATATATATCATACATATATATGTATGTATTATGATATATATATATATATCATACATATATATATATATAGTATATATATATGTATGGCATAGTATATAGGACCTTCCCTGGTAACTCAGATAATAAAGCATCTGCCTACAGTCTAGGAGACCCAGGTTTGATCCCTGGGTCTGAAAAATCCCCTGGAGAATAGTGGCAATCCACTCCAGTATTCTTGCCTAGAGAATCCCATGGACAAAGGAGCTGGTGGGCTATAGTCGATGGGGTTGTAAAGAGTTGGACATGACTAAGGGACTAACACTTTCACTTTCATATAGTTACTATATATACAGTATGCTAATATATGTGGTATACTATATATATGGAGAGGGAAATGGCAACTCATTCCAACATTCTTACTTGGGAAATCCCATGGACAGAGGAGCCTGGAGGGCTGCAGTCTATGGGCTCACAAAAGAGTTGGACACAATTTAGTGACAAAGCAACAATATATTACATATATATATATGCACACAACACACAACAGTATAGACAAGAAAATATGGTATATGAGCGATGGAAGTGGCATTAGACATTCAAGAAAGTCAAGATTCATTTTAAATATACACTTATTGAGAAAAAGTATCCATCTGGATGTGATCTGATGAGGGAGAAGGAGTTAGAAGTAACTTTCTCTTTGTGGGTTTTTGCCTTTTTTTTTCAAAAAAACTGTTGTCTGCATTTCCTATTCAATCAAATCAAAGTTCTGGTGTAGGGACATAATTTTGTAAATAACCAGCTGCTAAAAAAAGAAAACAAAATATCCTTTTTGCTTTGGCATTGTAAGCAGACTGCTTGAATCTCCAATGTATATGAGATGTCATTTTGGTCCATCTACATAGTCATCCTGGTGGGCTGCTGTCTATGGGGTCGCACAGAGTCGGACATGACTGAAGCGACTTAGCAGCAGCAGCAGCACATAGTCATCATGATAGTGATGACTGTCACTTGACAGTGACCTACAGTTAACACCGAGCATCTGATACGTAAAACCACCCATCTGGACAATGGGCTGAGCTGTCAGCTCAAATTTCCCAGGATATAACCCCTGCCTCAACGATACTAGGAAAAACTGTGGAACATCTGTGTCATCTCCAAGGCCATTCTGTATTTATCTGAAGGGCTAACATCATGGTCTTCATCATACTCGACTCATTTTCACTTACCTAGCTCTTTAACAAACAAACTTCCTAATTTATCTAAACTTCTGCTCCATTCTCTTAATTATTATTTAGCCAGTCATGTTTTGACAGTAAAATTTATCTAGCAACATTCACCATAACTTTCTTCCAAATTTTTATTTGAGGCCCCAACATTTTAGGTTAACTCATACTGGCCTTACTGCACACTATCCCGCTCCCCTACTCCTCAACTAGAGATAAAAGCAGAATCCTGTGCATATGACAGACTCATCGGATTTTTAGAATGGCACATAAGTGAATGAATGTGTAATTTATTGTGCATAGCAGGACATTTTTGAGAGTAAAGGACAACATTACTAATAATTACACAGGAACAGTGTGCACAATCCTGCTCAGGATGAAAGGTCATATTATTTATAAGGCCCTGGGTGATCTGGCCTCTGACGAGATGCCCAGCTTTATTTCTGTGTGTTTTCTTTTTTTTAATTCTTTTTTGAAAAATCAAATTCTGAAAACTACCTTCCAGTGGTTCACTTTTTGGCCAAGTCCTCTCAGTTGAAAAGCAAAATATTTGGTTAAATTAATTTAGTATTATAATCTAATATTCCTAAAACAGAATTGGAATGATAAGGTTATAGTAACATTACCCTAGGCATGTGCCAGAAACAGTTAGTAGGATTCCAAAAAAAGAAGATGAAAAAACTCAGGCTAAGTGACTTTAAAGTGGTTCTCTTAACTACAAGCCTCATTAAAACCACTACTTGTTAATCTCCAAGAGAGTGGTGAACTATGGTATGTGAGTGCTAAGTTCCTTCCATCATATCCAACTCTTTTGCAACTTTATGGACCATAGCCTGCCAGGCTCCTCTGTCCATGGGATTCTCCAGGTGAGAATACTGGAGTGGTTAGCCATTCTCTTCCCCAGGGGATCTTCCAGACCCAGGGATTGAACTCACATCTCTTATGTCTCTTGCATTGGCAGGTGGGTTCTTTACCGCTAGCACCATCTGGGAAGATTTTGGTGATAGCTTCCCCAATTTATGAGAGTCTGGAAAGGAGATTAATGTTCTTCTGTTTTGTGAAACACTTTTTGAGAAATTCTGTTCAGGAAAAAAATTATACTTTATCTCCATTTAATAAGCTAAAGTTTTTGTTTGTTTGTCCATAGTCAATGCTTTAATACTTATTCATAACCCTGAAGTAGCAGTTTAAGCCAAGTTGAGGGTTCCCTTTCCAATTTACTTCTGTGCCTTGGTATTGCTATGATCAGATTTGAACAGGTATATAAATGTAGCAATGAGACATGTAGGATGCAAAAATCACTGATATAGTGTTTTGTGGGTAGGAATCTCTGCAATTCCATAAACTGTCTATGACAGCCTAAAGAATTTATAGCTTTCCCTTCAAACTCTCTTTAATAACCAGCTTCCTCTTTAACAACATGTTGTGAATGGACTGAAACCAACATGGATGTTTCCTTTCTTGGTAATCAGGAGACAAGCCATGCTCTCTCTTAGTTTGATAAGACTATCAGGATGTGAAAAATAAATCTTGGCAGAGTTAGTAAGTTAAATCCTCAAACGAAACTCAGATAAAGTACATGTAAACGTAGTAACTGCATATCCTTTCGAGAAAAATATGGTTTAAATATGGTTTCAAATTTAAAAGAACACAGTAAAAATTTTAGAACTTGCCATTAAAGGCAATTTTTTTAAATAAAAATTCAGAAACATTGTCTCTCAGAGTATGATTTCTGAAAAAGCCATACTTTAGACATGGCTCTCTTTTGATAAATGGGTAAGTTATATCATTCTGCCTTGTAATTTTAAAATAATGTTGCATGTCATCTGATAAAACAGCAAAACCAGAAAAGGACCCCATGAAGAGATTTATTAGTACCTTGTTTATTTTCCTTTGTTTTGTGGCCCCAAAACTTACAAAACATTTAATTGTGATTAATCTTTAACTAATTCTTTTAGAATGTACTTCCAAACATATACACATTGACCACTAAATATCACAATCATCTATATAATATATTAGAAATACTCAGCTTTATGAGGGTAAGATGCCAAATATTATCACCTTATTTGGAAAAATCTTATATTAAAAGTATATTCATTTCTTCATTTGTTTCTAAGAGAACACACATTGTAGTGGGCAAGACTTCAGACTTAAGATAAATCTGGATTTAAATCCTAGTTCTATCACTGAATACTGTGACATTCTAAGCATCTCTTACACCTCATTTGCTAAATGAGGTGCTAATAATGACTCACTTATAAGCTTCTTATAAGAATTTAATAAACAGAAATATGTAAAAATTTTTGGCTTAAGTTCTGGCTTGGAGTAAATCAATGTCACTATTAAACAGAATTAGTACATATAAATACTTTCCATTAGTACCTTGAGTTGTTGGCATGCTATGTACCAAGATTTAGCTTTCCACTCATTTAGCATTTACCATGTCTGTTTCTACACAGCAGAAATGCATCTGTGCTATCAAGCATCTTCTAAGTCACTATATACAAGAATAAAGTTTTTACCAGCTTCTCTTATCTTTCTCTTCACCTCTTGTACTTTCCATTTTGTCTCCTTCCTGGGACTGCAGTTTTGAAAACTAAACACCTGTTGCCATTGGAAGAAAATCCTGTAGAGAAAAGAAGTCTAAATAAAGTGAGGGTGAAGAGTCTGCCTGTCAGTGTTTACAGGACCCAAAGACTGTTGCCCTTAACACCACCATACCCTAACATCACTCCAGAAAAACAAATCTATGTGGATGTTACAACCAATCAATATTAGCATCTCCTTCCATGGGACCATGCATTAATTGGCTAAGGCTGCCATAACGATGTACTCCAGACCAGTGGCAATACTAGAGAAATGTATTTTCTTACAGTTTCAGAGGCTGAAATCCAAGATCATGGGGCCATCAGGGTTGGTTTCTGGTGAGAGCTCTCTCCCTGGCTTGAAGATAGTTGCCTTCTCGCTGTGTGTTCACCTGGTCTTTCCTCTGTGCTCATGTACAGAAACAGAGAGAGCTCTCTGGGGTGTCTCTTCATCATTATATGTCCTTATAAGGACGTTATCATAGGGCTAACACTATGACCTCACTTAACCGTAATTACCTCCTTAAGGCCCTTTTTCCAAATTCAGTCACCTTGGAGATTAAGGCCTCAGTGTATGAACTAAAGGAGTTTTAACACAATTCAGTCCATAACAATCCTGCTTTTTCCTTTTACCATGAGAACTTGTAAACCCCTTCCCTCCTCCTGTATTTAAACATCTTGAAAGGAGAAGCAGAGAAGGAAAAGGCTCATCCAGAGAAGAAGAAAATGATGGTAGATGGCTGAAGTGGTTTCAAATAATATATTATTTTTTGCACCTTTTCAGATTAAAACATCAGGTTTTTTTTTTTTTGATTCAAGTACAACACTAATTTCTCATCTCTTTTCTTTCGTTCTAATGAACATGTATAGCTCCTTCCTGGCTCTCTTAAAACACTGTCACCTCCTTCCTGGCAATATTTAGTTGCTTACAAGTTCCATTTTTTCAATTAAATATAGAAGTGTCTTGAGAGTGGGATCTGTATCCAGTTATTTTATTCCTGATAATAATTAACACTGTTTAACACAGTGTTTTCAAAAAGCAAATTTTTTTTAGAAAACAATTTTTCATTTTTTCACTTTTTAGTTCAATGCCTAGAAAAGCTAGGCCACTACTGCTTGATTAGAATTTCCTGTCAAATAAACATAAATAATAATTATGAAATAAATTTATGAATAAATTCATATAAATGTTAATAAAAATAGTTGAAAAACTTAATGTAATACTCTTAACCCAACCTTTTAAGTATTTATAAAATGCATTTAAAATCTACCATCATTCCTCCCATACGTATGAACAAATATATAACTCAGAAATATTTTTATTTTTATTCTCCTTGTACAAAATTTAACAAGCTAATGCCTTCAATGATATGTTTCACAATGAGGGAAGAATTCAATTTTAATTGCTCAGCACTATTCCTGACATGTTCATTGAATAGCAAATATTAGTACAGTTTACAGAAATTCTACATGTTACCAAATAGCAAATTCCTTGAGGAGAGGAATTGGTTTTGTTTTATTAATATATTTAGTTGTCATAGTCCCAAAATGTTGTCTTGAATGTAGCAGTTGTTCTAAAATATTTATAGTGTAGAATAAAACAGCACAGAGGGGCTTCCTGGGTAGCTCGCATGGTAAAGACTGCCTCTAGTGCGGAAGACCCGGCTTCAGTTCCTGGGTCAGGAAGATCCCCTGGAAAAGAGCATGGCAACCCACTCCAGTAATTCTGCCTGGAGAGTTCCATGGACAGAGGAGTCTGGCAGGCTACAGTCCATGGGGTCGCATGGAGTCAGACATGACTGAGGAACTAACACACACACACACGCATATGGGAAATGTTGTTTAATACAAGACGAGCTCTGAATAGCTGTTCTCACTTCTTTTTATTTTCTCTTTAAATTAAAATATAGATGATTTGTTAGTTTCAGGTGTGATACATAATAATTTGGCATTCATGTATGAAATGATCACCATGATAACAAGTCTAGTACTATCTGTCCTATTGCAAGTTATTGCAATGTTGTTGACCATATTCCTTATGCTGTATATTACATCCCCATGACTTTTAAATTATAAAACAGGACGTTTACTCCTTTTAATCCATTTCACTTACTCTATTCCAGTGTGTGTGTGTGTGTGTGTGTGTGTGTGTGTGTACCGTATCTTTATCCATTTGCCTATCGATGGTCACTCAGGTTGCTTCATATCTTTGCTATCCTATATAATGGTGTGATGAACTTTGAAATGCTTATATCTTCCCAAATTAGTGTTTTTGCTTCTTTGGGTAAATACCAAGAAGTAAAATTGCTAGATCAGGCTTCCCTGGTGGCACGGTAAGTAAAGAATCCTCCTGCCAATGCAGAAGACCCAGGTTCAATCCATGGGTCAGGAAGATCACCTGGAGAAGGTAATGGCAACCCACTCCAGTATTCTTGCCTGGAGAATTCCATGGACAGAGGAGCCTGGTGAGCTACAATCCATGGGTTCCCAAAGAATCAGACACGACTGAACAACTAGCAAAATGGTAATTCTGCCTGGGAAACCCCATGGACAGAGGAGCCTGATGGACTACAGTCCATGAGGTCTCAAATAGTCAGATACAACTGAAGTGTCTGAGCATGCACACAAAGCTACTGGGTTTCCCTGGTGGCTCAGATGGTAAAGAGTCCACCTGCAATTCAGGAGACCCAGGTTCAGTCTCTAGGTTGGGAAGGTACCCTGGAGAAGGAAATGGCTACCCATTACAGTATTTTTGCCTGGAGAATCCCATGGACAGAGGAGCCTGGTGGATTTCAGTCCATGGGGTCGGAAAGAGTCGGATACAACTGAGAAACTGCTGCTGCTACTGCTGCCAAGCCGCTTCAGTCGTGTCCACTCTGTGCAACCCCATAGAGGGCAGCCCACCAGGCTCCTCCGTCCCTGGGATTCTCCAGGCAAGCATACTAGAGTGGGTTGCCATTGCCTTCCATGTCTGAGAAACTAAGCACACCCAAATTCTGACAGGTGTGAGGTGGTATCTCATTGTGGTTTTGACTTGCATTTCCCTGATGATTAGGGATGCTGAGAATCTTTTCGTGTATCTGTGGCTGTCTGTATATCCTATCTGGAAAAATGTTTATTTAGTTCCTCTGCTCATTTTTAAAACTGAGTTGTTTGGGTTTTTTTTTTTGATGTTGAGTTGTTGAGCTCCTTGTATATTTTGGATTTTAATTCCTCATCATATTGTTTGTAAATATATTCTCCCATGGAAGAGGCTACATTTTTGTTTTATTTACACTTTCCTTCAGTGTGAAGAAAGGTTTTTAGTTTGATGGAGTCCCGTTTGTTTTCTTTTTATTCTTTTGTTTCCCTTGTGTGGGGAGATAGACATTGCTTAGCAAAGAAATGTTGCTAAGACCAATGTCAAGGAGCATATCACCTATGGTTCCTTCTAGAAATTTTACAGATTAATGTCTAAAATTTAAGTGTGTCTTTAATCCATTTTTAGTTTATTTTTGTATATGATATGAGTATGTGTGTGTGTGTGTATGCTCAGTCATGTCTGACTATATGGTGTGAGAAAGTAGTCCAATTTGATTCTTTTGCATATAGCTACCCAGTTTTCCCAACACAATTTATTGAAAATCCAGCCTTTTCCCCATTGTATACTCTTGCCTACTTTGCCACAGGTTAACTGACCATATTAGGGTGAGTTTGTCCTGGGCTGTCTATTCAGTTGATTGATCTCGATCTCTTGGTCGGTGCTTGTACTGTAGTATTTTTATAACCATGGCTTTGTAGTTTAATTTAAAATCAGTGAGCATGATACTTCTGACTTTGTTCTTCTTTCTTAAGATTGGCTAACATGGTTCCTTACAAACTTTAGAATTATTTGTTCAACTTCTGTGAAAAATGCCTTTGGTATTTGGATAGTTATCTGCACAGTATAGCTCTCCATTTGTTTCATCTTCACCTTATTTCATCAATGTCTTATAGTTTTGAGTACAGGTATCTTTGGATAGATGTATTCTTAGATATTTCAATCTTTTGGTATAATTATAAATAGTATTGTCTTCTTAATTTATCTTTTGACTACTTCATTGTTAGTGTATAGGAAGGCAACAAACTTGTGTATGTTAATTTTATATCATATGCAACGTCACTGAATCTATTTATTAGTTCTATACTTTTATATAGTTTCATGCTTTATCTGAAAACAGTGACAGTTTTACTTCATTTCCAATTTGGAATTTTTTTCTTTTTTTGGTCTCATTGCTGTGACTAGGACTTTTAATACTATGTAGAATACAAGTGGTGACATGGGCATTCTTGTCTTCTTCCTTGGAAATATTCTGTTTTTTTTACCATTGAGTATGATTTTGGCTATAGATTTGCCATACCTCACCTTTATTATGTTGAGGTATGTCCTCTTGACACCCACTTTGATTAAATTTTTATCATAAATGGATATTGAATTCTGTCAAATATTTTTCTGAATCTATTGAGATGATCATGTAGTTTCTATTGCTCAATTTGTTAATGTAACGTAATGTATTGTTTAATTTGTGAATACTGAACCATCCTTGTATCTCTGGAACAAATCCAACTTGATCATAGTGTATTATTCTTTTAAGGTATTGCTGAATTCCATTTGCTAATATTTTATTAAGGATTTTTGCATCTATATTCATCAAGCATATTGGCCTTTAATTTTCTGTTTTTTCTAGTGCCACCTGGGAAGCCCATGTGAAAACAATACATATTTTGCTGCTTTGGGATGAAATGTTCTGTAGATACCTATTAAGGCCATCTGGTGTAGTGTGTCGTTTAAGACCAGTATTTCTTTACAGATCATCTTCTGTCTGGATGATCTGTCCTTTGATGTAAGTGAGGTGTTAAATTTTCCTACTAATACTGTGGTGCTGTCAGTTTCTCCCTTTATATTTGTTAAAACTTGCTTTATGCATTTAGGTGCTCCTATGTTGGGTACATGCATATTTGTGATTCTTATATCTTTTTATTGTATTGATCCCTTGGTCAGTATGTAATGTCCATCTTTGTCTATTGTTGCAGTCTTTCTTCTAAGATCTATTTTCTCTGAATTAAATATTGCAACCTCAGCTCTCTTTCATTTCCATTTGCATGAAATATCTTTTGTATCCCCTCACTTCCAGGCTGTGTGTCATTAGGTCACAAGTGAGTCCCTTACAAGCAACATATATGGGGGTGTTATTTTTTTTAATTATTTAGCCATGCTGTCTTTTCAATAGAACGTTTAGTCCATCTACATTTAATTTTTGGTAGGTATGTACTTACTGCCACTTTTTAAATTACTTTCTGATTGCTTTTGTAGTTCCTTTTTGTTTCTTTTGCTGTTCCTTGTCATTGTCCTTGAGTGTTAGGTTTAGTCCTTTCTCTTTGTGTGTGTGTCTGTGTGTATTTATTATAGCTTTTTGGTTTGTGGTCCCCATGAGGTACATATATAGCAATAAATCCATCCATATATATGTATGTATATACACATACATATACATATAAATATATAAACAATTGTGTAAGTATATATACTTTTTAGTGAGCTTCCTAGGCGGCACTAGTAAAGAACCTGTCTGCCAATGCAGGAGACACAGATTTAATCCCTGGGTCGGGAAGATCCCTGAAGAAGGACATGGCAACCCCTCCAGTATTCTTGCCTAGAGAATCCCGTGGACAGAGGAGCCTGGCAGGCTACAGTCCATAGGGTCGCACAGAGTCAGACACGACTGAAGCAACTGAGCATATGCACAAATATAATTTCAAGTTGGTGATCCCTTCAATTTAAATGGATTCTAACCACCCTTCATTTTTTACTCTCCCTTCCAGATTTGATGTTTTTCATATCATATTTTACGTCTTCTAGTTTCCTGTAAGTAGTTAAGGGGTTAACTACTAATTGTGGATATAGCTGATTTTACTACTTTTATCTTCTAACCTTCCTCATAGCTTTGTAAGTGGTTGATCTGCTATATTTGCATATGTTTGCTTTTACCAATGAGAATCTTCCTTTTGTAATTTTCATATTTCCATTTGTGGTCTTTTCTGTTTGGAAAAGTCCCTTTAATATTTCATATAAAGCTGGTTTAATCTACTGAAATCTTTTGAGTTTGCTTAACACTCTATCTCACCTTCAAGTCTGAATGACAGCCTTAATAGGTACATGGGGTTCTTTTTTTTTTTCTTTCATCACTTTGAACATATTGTGCCACTCCCTTCTGGCCTACAAGTCTTTTGAGAACAGTTAGCTGATAATCTTACAGGAGTTCCCTTGTACATAGCTAGCAGTTTTTATCTTCCTGCTTTCAAGGTTCTCTCTTTGCCTTTTATTTTTGCCATTTTAATTATAATGTGTCTTGGTGTAGACCTTTTTGGCTTTATCTTATTTGAGATTCTCTGTGTTTCCTGAACCTGAATATCTTCCTCCTTTTTCTGCCTCTCTAAAATGTTACAGAAGCTTTTAGCTATTATTTCTTTAAATAAATTCTTTGCCCTTTTCTTTCTGTCTCTCTCTTCACCTTCTGACACTCCTCCTCATAAGGCAAATGTTATTATGTGTGATATTGTCTCTTATTCTCATTTATTTTAGTTCTTTTTCTTTTTCTCTCTCTCTTAAGCTCAGATGATTTCCACTAGTTTGTCTTCTATTTTGCTGATCTATTCCTCTGTACCATCTAATCTACTGCCTTTGTGTTTTACTGTGTATTTTTTTTATCTCATTTACTATATTCTTCAGCTCTGTCTAGTTCTTTTTTATATTTCTTAACGTTTTGTTGAAATTATCACTATTTGCGTCAATTCTTCTCCAAACTTTGTTGCACATCTTTAGGATCATTACCTGAAACCCTTTAGCAAGTAAATCATTTATCTTCACTTTGCTTAGTTCTTCTGAGATTTTGCTTTTTCCTTCATTTGGAACATATTCCTCTGTCTCCTCATGTTTTCCTAATTCT
This sequence comes from Antilocapra americana, assembly GCA_007570785.1. Taxonomy (NCBI): domain Eukaryota; kingdom Metazoa; phylum Chordata; class Mammalia; order Artiodactyla; family Antilocapridae; genus Antilocapra; species Antilocapra americana. Next base: position 1,011,541 of record ML664159.1, read on the forward strand.
CTGTGTTTATTTCTATTTATTAGATAGGTTAGTTACATTTCCTGCATTTTCAACTTAGAGAATTTACATCTCCTAATCTTAGCATATGTAGGCAATATGCTATAGGACCCAGCAGCACACTTCCCTTTAATCACCAGAGCTATATGCTCTGTGGCACTCCCTATGTGAATTGCATGGGCCCTTCTACTATGGACATACCTGGAGTTGGTGCCAACCTGCCAATGGAAAGGGGCAGTTCTCTAAGCAGCTGGCTACAAGGTTTGGGCTGTGTTGGGACTGGTGCTGGCCCACTGGTGGGTGGGAAAGCCCCCAGCATTAATAGCTACAAGAAGACTCCAAAATGGCACTTGTCAACACCAGTTTCTTCATGGTACAACCAGCTTCCCCAAATGGCTGTCACCAACATCTGTGTTCTCAGAGGGAGTACCAGTTTCCTCTCAGCTTGCCAGGAGTCTCTTCAAGATCAGTAAAGAGCTTTCAGATGATTGCTTCTGGGACTCAGCATATGTGAAAGTCTGCATGTGTCCTTTAAGAGCAGAGTCTCTGTCTCATAAAGCCCTCCGTCTTTCCTGCATGGAAGCAACCTGACCTTCAGAGCCAGACATTATAGGGGCCCATCTTCCCAGTGCAGGGCCCCCAAGCCGACTGCCTGACGTGGCACTCAGACTCCTGATTCTTGGGGAAAAACTCTGCATTAGTGATTATCCTCCTATTTGTGGTTTGCCAGCCGGAAAGTGTAAGTCTTGGCTGTATCACATTTTTGCCCTCCTACCAATCTTTCTTTATAACTTCAGTTGTGGAAAACCTTTCTGCTAGTCTTCAGGCCATTCTCATGGATAGTTACTCTATAATAGTTGTAATTTTGATGTGTCCATGGCAGGAAGTGAGCTCAGGGTCTTACTACTCTGCACTGCTGGCCACATCGTCTTTCACTTTCTTTTAACATATTACCTCTACTATTAGCTAACCATAGGTTGTTCAGTACAATAGCTATTAGCAATATGTGGGTATTTTAAGTATTGCAAGTAAAAGTGAGAGGTGTTGTAAGCATAAAATATTCAGCAAACTTCAAAAATTTAGTACAAATAAAAGCAAGATTTTTATTAAGAATTTTAAAAATTGATTATATGTTGAATTTTTAATGTTTTTGACATACCAGATTAATAAAATGGGACTCCCTTGCAGCTCAGTGGTAAAGATTCTGCCTGCCAGTTCAAGAGAGACAGGTTTGATTCCTGGGTCAGGAAGATCTCTGGAGTAGGAAATGGCAACCCACTCCAGTATTCTTGCCTGGAAAATCCCATGGAGAGAGGAGCCTGGTGGGCTACAGTCCACGGCGTCACAAAGAATAGGACACAACTTAGAAACTGAGCACACACACACACACCAAAATATTATTAAATTAATTTCACGTTTTTCCCTTTTTTTAATGGAACTACTAGAAAATTTTAAATCTCACAGGTGATTGGCAGTATATTTTAATGTACACAGCTAATGTGACCTCTTAACAGGTGCAGGTTGTTATTTTGCCTAGAATTATACTATGCTAGCACAGTGAATGCTTTAAACTCTATTTCTGTAGAAATCCTCGGCCTTGTAAAAGCTTGTTGGAGGAAAAAAGAAAGATTTAATACCTGATATAGTCCAAACAATATATTTACTTTTTAGCACTTATTTAGAACAAGCTGTTGAATATTTTAGAAATTCACAGTGTGACATGAAACATTTTAATTATTGTTATGTGGCTTCTCTACAATTAGTTCCTTAAATAGTACTCAGTTGTAGGCCAGACAAATTATAAATTGTGGTTTGGGGTCCTTTATGCAGCATGAGGAAATTAAAAACTAGAAACTTTATAATAACCAACTCTAGAAAAAAGTAATTGCAGCTCCTGTGGCAGCAATAGTTTTGAGAAATTAAAAAATAATGCCATAGAAAGGAATTTTTATTTAGTAAGATTTTAAATACTAGTTTTGTAAACTGATACATCAGTGGCGTTTCAAGGTTGATGCAAGCACTTGGGTGGGAATAAAATTAAGTTCTTGTGTATTTGTTCATTAGAGCTGACAATCTTCAAAATTCTTCTGTCTGTTTACTAAATATATTTCTATATGTAATTTTCCTTTCGTTTTGATTTCTGATATCAACACTCTGAAAACTGCTGACATCAGTTAACCTCAGTCATTTGATAAGTCATCTACTACTCAAGCAGTTCCCAATACCTTTTTATGTTGAAGGCAGAGGTCATTTTCTTCCACCGTCAGTGCCAATAGGCTACCCCTTCCAATTAAATGTAATAACAGAGAAGCATTTCTAAGTGGCCGAGTGTCTCATTTCACAAAAGATGTAATGATATCTCTTCTTTTGTGTCATCTGAAAAGTTTCAAATGGTATGAGAAGCTATTCTGCCACAGTTAAAAATGAAAGTTAAGTTTGAGAAGAATGCAAGAGTGGAGATATTAGTGAGGACACACTGCAAATGCAGGGGCCATTTTCAAAGCAGAGGGAACCTTAGAAATGTGGAAGAAAAGGAGGCACACTTGTCTCTTTAAAAAGAGAATGAGAAAGTGTCAGTTCTCAGAGATGAGTTCTTTAACCCCAGACAGCTGTGAACAATTTGCCAACGGCTCTAACGTGTGGCAGAGTCAACCCCTGGGTCTTAGCCACATGGGTTGGGTACTGTTATCCATGAGGCTGAACACACAAGGGGACACTTCCGCCCCAAGGACTTTCTGGTTGTCACTGAAACCCACAGAATATCAAAACAGTGGAAGGGTAGCTTAAGAATTAAATGAACTAGACTAATAAGCACCCTGGGTGCATGACAAACATGACCAGCAAAAATTAGCAAATGAAAGTACTCATGGCATGGCAGGAGAATCACAACATTTGCCATGACACTAAATCTTGGGTCTAGGATTTAATGTGTCCCCTTAGGCAACTTCTTTAACTTCTGTGAAGTTTGGTTTCTTCTACAATATACAAGTAACACATATGGTATTTAGAGGAATCATTCTACTTAACGTTTCTGAGATATAATAATTGTTGTTTAATATATGGTAGTGCATGAGTGTGGGCTCAGTCGCTAAGTCATGTCTTACTCTTTGTAAAACCCCATGGGCTGTAGACCACCAGGTTCCTTTGTCCATGGAATTTCCCTGGCAAGAATACTGGAGTGGTTTGCTATTTTCTCCTCTAGCGGATCTTCCTGACTCAGGGATATGTATGGTAATATCTCTCTGAAAAAGCAACCTATAGCAATAAATGCGCTAATAAAACTTAGAAAGGGGATTAGTTTGCTTTCACTCTTGCAATCTTTGTGATTTGATATTAAGCAATATAATAATATAGAAACTTTCTAGGCTCCTGTTTTGCTCCCCGTGTTTCCTTAAATCAGACAAGGACTGATAGAGCTAACCTTTGGTATCCACGTGACCCCTGAGTTACAGTATTCCTCACTACCCACCTTGAGCAGTCCCTAGACCTTGTCTTCTGCTTTGAATTTTATTTTTAAACTCTTCTCACCTCAAGTCCTGGTGTCAGCCACCACTCTCACCCTCAGTGACAAGAGAGCTACACTCCTATTTTTCCTTCCATTATCATTCCACGCACCTGTAGAAGGAATGGCCAAAAGATCTGACAATCAAATATTGAAAATGTCTCCCCTGAACTCTAACCTCCCAGTGGAAAATCCCAGAGTAGAGGGAGGCTCCAATCATAGATAAGCTAACTGCAACCTGTTGAAGGCCAGGCTCTGCCTTAGCTGTAAGCCCGGCATCAATTCTGTGTCCCAGGGTCCATCCCAGTTACCCAATGAATACATCCTCCCTATGCATCCAATGGGAGAAAGCAATGGCACCCCACTCCAGTACTCCTGCCTGGAAAATCCCATGGACAGAGGAGCCTGGTAGGCTGCAGTCCATGGGGTCACGAAGAGTCGGACACAACTGAGCAACTTCACTTTCACGCATTGGAGAAGGAAATGGCAAGCCACTCCAGTGTTCTTGCCTGGAGAATCCCAGGGAAGGGGGAGCCTGCTGGGCTGCCGTCTATGGGGTCTCACAGAGTCGGACACAACTGAGCAACTTAGCAGCAGCAGCAGCATCTTGCATCCAATAAATGTGCTCAGTCACTTGGTCATGTCTGACTCTTTGCAACCCCAGAGACTATAGCCTGCCAGGCTTCTCTATCCATGGGGATTCTCCAGGCAAGAATGCTGGAGTGGGTTACCATGCCCTCCTCCAGGTGATCTTCCCCACCCCCCGGGTTGAACCCAGGTCTCCCACATTGTAGGAAGATTCTTTACAGTCTGAGCCACCAGGGAAGCCCAATGAATAGTCAGACTTAAAGCTCCAATATATGCAACCAGAATACTTAATTTATTTTAATTTTTCTTATAATTCTAAACTTACAGTTTACTTGATCTTGTAGAGTTTAGGTTAGGATACAGAAGATGCGACACACTATATCAACAAAAAAGGTGATATTGAAGGCAAGAGTAGAGCTGTGTCTAGGATTTTTAGGGAAGACAACCGAAAAGGCTTATTTTGAATCAAGAAGTGAAATGTATATATTTCTCATTTTCATTCTTGTTCCTTACTTCTGAACTATGCTCAGACCTCCCTTTGGAGTAACTTATACTTCTTACTTTGATTTGCTTCCAGTGGCTCAAGGTGAAAAAATTTTTTTATCCTGTAAGCATAACAATGGGGAAAAAAACTGCTTTCCTTAATAATCCTGGGTAATATGTCTAATACATTTGCCAGCAGTGAGGAATGAGCCTGCAAGGAAGTAAAGACACACATCTAATAAACTCTAATGACACAGTACAAAGGCCTAATTGTTGCTAAAATTTATGAGTTCAGTGTCCTTTCTCTTTTCAGCCTGGAGAAACAATCTTACCATATTCTGAGCATCTTCCATCCTACATGATTTTTCTGTATCTCCTTTGAAAATGACTGCAAAATGCTATAAACTCTTTGTTGTATGGCATTATGTGGAAACTAGATGTACTGGTTAATCCAAGAATTAATAAGCATTTTCCATATGTATAGGTGACAAAATGAGATCAAACCCACCTTAAAGTACCTTATGCTTTCTCTGGTTCTAATAGCCCTGCTGTCTCTCTCAAAGCTCTACAATAGCTATTAAATGTCTACACTATCTTTGTGCTACTGACAAGTATATGTCTCAATTGATCAAGAGTCCTCATTACTGGAGTGCCAGGAAACAACATTGTAGTTTCGTTTGTATTTTTAAAATAAGGCAGAACGTTATTATCTTCACAAGGCATATGGTAATGTTCCCCAACTTACCCAAAGAGAATAAAGCCTGTTGCTGATTAAATACCAAAGTTCCTTTTAGTTAATGCTCATGGAGGGTATGGGGAAGTGTATGGACACCTGTTCTATGAAAACAAAATACACAATTTTAAAAGGTTCTTCTTTTTTTCCTGTTTTAGCAGTTGTTTTACTTTGCTTTATTTTTACTATGGGATAAATTCTTCCCACTAGTCCTCTCATGATTTATTTCATTATGACACATGAATAACAATAGATAGAAGCTAGTTGGGGTCGGAGGGTGTCAAACAAGATAAAGCTATATTGACTTGTTTCATTTGAAACTCATGATCTGAAACCTAAAAGCATATTTAATAGGCTCCTGCAACTTCTTCATAGAGGGGACTCAATAAATATTTCCCAATGGAATAATGCGAAGTTTTAAAATATTGTATTTAGGCAGGAAGCATCTCCTACACATTTAAATTTTTAAGTTCATACTGTATTTATTGTTCTACTATAGTTACTGGCTGCACAGTTAATATTATTAAATGAGAAACTGGGCAAGTGAGTAAGTCATTCATCCAGGGTACCCTGTGTGACGTGTGGCCTAGGATGCACTGCCCAAATGGAACACTTTTTCTTTTCAAACAAGAAAATGTTGACTATCAGAAATTTGATTATGAATTTCTCTGCCAATATTTTATGTATATGATAGCAACAAAAAGTCCAAAGGGACCAGTAAGGGTCAAATTAAACATGAATGTCCACATGAAAGACAGCAAACTTCCACGAACAGCTAATTAATGAATGTAAAAGCGCATGTAGACACACATAAAACTGAGGGAAAATGATATTTGAATTAAATTCAAAATGTTGAGCAACGGATTCAACTTCAGACAAGATGCTCAGATTCTGAAAGAAAAAAGAAAAACATGATGCCGAAGAGTAAGATAATTTACAAATTGGGATTCACCACTGCCCAGAAATGCTAAGTAGAAGAGGGAACGGGATGCAGACTGGACATTTCATGTACATTCATCCACATAGATAGTACCATAATAAGTAATGCTCTCCTTGGCCAGAATGAAAAAGGCAGACCCTTTTCGTTTATAGGTAATGTGGATGAATCATTCACAAAAGACTAAAATTTTTGTTTCTAGGTTGAACCCCAAAGCCTTTCAAGCTTGATTAGCTTATATTGTTTTTACATTTTTAAGAGCACAGGATAAAGTAGAATGATGATTTGTTCTCTGTAGTGGTGATATCTTTCAGGAGTTACACATCACTGGGTCAATGTGGATTGATGTACAGTGGTCGCAGCCTGAAAATTCTCTGGAAAGAGTAGACATTATTTCCAAGTCATCATCTACAGTGAATTCTAGTTCTTAATCTTTATTTGCTTATAAATTACTTCTCCTGACAAGAGCTATATTTAGCTGAACTATGTGATTTGATTTTCAAATCCTCCACCCGCACACATATATATTTAAGTAATTGTTTCGAAGGTTCACAATCATCACTTTGTGAGGAAGGAAAGCAGTGCATGCGTGCTTAATTGTTTAGTCGTGTCTGACTCTTTTGCAACCCCAAGGACTGTAACCCGCCAGGCTCCTCTGTCGATGGGATTTTTCAGGCAAAAATACTGGAGTGGGTTGCCATTTTCCTCCTCGGCAGGATCTTCTTGACCTAAGGATGTAACCTGCATTTCGAGCGTCTCCTGCATGGCAGGCATCCTTTACCCCCAAAACAACTTCTGTTACAAGTAAAAACACCCCTTAGTACAAATAATTAGTACCCAAAAAATCCCTCAGTGCAAATTCCTGTAGGTGAAAATTATGTCTATCATCTGACCTTTGTGTCACATTGCCTTACAGAGCAAGTAGACAAAGCCCTTCAGAGAGCCGCCCACGCTGAGTAAAACTGCTTTGATGGGTTCACTGCTTCTTTTGCCGTTTCAGTGAAGATTCCAGATGATAGGCATAAACTAAATAGAACTGAACAGTAAATAGGAATGTGCCTTCTGTCATGTTAATCGGAAAAAGGCTGTAGTGCAGTTTAGACTGGAGAAGCAGCATGAAACCCGAAGTCAGGAGACGAAGGAGTCTGGTCCTTGTTCTGCCATTTGCTTGCTGAGTGACACTGGGAAAGTTGCTTAACTTTTCTGAGGAAGTTTTGTGAAAATGGAGGATTATACTTAATCTTTACTGTTTCATGTAGCTATTTGAAAAATTTGGTAATCAAACTGCTGTTTTAATCGTATTTTCTCTTTTCGTATCGATGTATTCATGGGCGCTAGAGCCATTAGAGATATAGACATAGCCCCTAGGTGGCGCAGTTGTAAAGCCCCTGCCTGCCCATACCGCGGATTCAGTCCCCGGGCCGGGACGGTCCCCTGGAGGAGGAAATGGCAACCCGCTCCAGTATTCTTGCCTGGAAAATCCCATGGATGGAGGAGCATGGTAGGCTACAGTCCATGGGGTCACAGAGAGTCGGACACGACTAAGCGACTTCACTTTCACTTTTTCATGAGCAGAATAAGCATACATATATTTGGCAGCTTGGAGGAGTTGTGGATTTGTTTGTTTTTCACGTGTGCTTTAACAAGTATGTATTTGCTCTGTTGAGTGGAGTGCTGAGTAGTGTCAGTTCAATCCTATGTTGATTATATTGTTCAGTTATTACTAGCTACTACTTATGGTTGCTTTTGCGTCCTTAGATCTCCTTACACTGCCATTCTGGAAATAAGATTTTGAAACAGTGTTTCCTTTGTCTTTTACTATATTTACTATAGCCATTTTGGTAAAATTCTCATGATATTTTTTCTTAATTTCCTAATTCTGTGGTCTGATGGTTTGTTTCATTTTGAAATCTGAAGATTCACTTTGTATATTGTATTATTTCTGTCTTTACTGAAAGAATTTAACATTAGCATTCTATAAAAATTTGAAGCCATCCTTATAGTCTCCAAGATGTTTTAAAAACTGATAAATATAGTTTAATTGATAAGAAATTTAAAGAGAATTTTTTAAGGAAACACAGAAATATAATGAGTAAGGACTATTTTTTTCTAGGAAACTCTTTTTTTCTTCAATCTTATTACATTTGTTATCTTCAGTATTCCTAAAGTCCTCTTAATTTTCTATCTTCCAAGTTGTTGCTTTACCTTACTATATTGTATTAGTTTACTAAGCCTGCCATAGCAAAATGCCAGTCTAAGTTCAGTTCAGTTCAGTCACTCAGTCGTGTCCGACTCTGCAGCATGCCAGGCCTCCCTGTCCATCATCAACTCCCAGAGTCCACCCAAACCCATGTCCATCTAGTCGGTGATGCCATCCAGACATCTCATCTTCTGTCACCCCCTTCTCCTTCTGCTCTCAATCTTTCCCAGCATTAAGGTCTTTTCAAATGAGTCAGCTCTTGCATCAGGTGGCCAAAGTATTGGAGTTTCAGCTTGAGCATTCTTTGGCATTGCCTTTCTTCAGGATTGGAAGGAAAACTGACCTTTCCCAGTCCTGTGGCCACTGCTGAGTTTTCCGTATTTGCTGGCATATTGAGTGCAGCACTTTCACAGTGTTATCTTTCAGGATTTGAAATAGCTCAACTGGAGTTCCATCACTTCCACTAGCTTTGTTCGTAGTGATGCTTCCTAAGGCCCACTTGACTTCACATTCCAGGATGTCTGGCTCTAGGTGAGTGACCACACCATTGTCATTATCTGGGTCATGAAGATCTTTTTTGTACAATTCTTCTATGTATTCTTGCCACCTCTTCCTAATATCTTCTGCTTCTGTTAGGTCCCTACCATTTCTGCCCTTTATTGAGTCCATCTTTGCATGAAATGTTCCTTTTTCTCTAATTTTCTAATGTTCCAAAAATCTCTAATTTTCTTGAAGAGATCTCTAGTCTTTCCCATTCTATTGTTTTCCTCTATTTCTTTGCATTGATCGCTGAGGAAGGCTTTCTTATCTCTCCTTGCTATTCTTGGAACTCTGCATTCAAATGGATATATCTTTCCTTTTCTCCTTTGCTTTTCGCTTCCCATCTTTTCACAGCTTTTTGTAAGGTCTCCTCAGACAGCCATTTTGCTTTGTTGCATTTCTTTTTCTTGGGTATGGTCTTGATTCCTGTCTCCTGTGCAGTGTCACAAACCACAGTCTACGGTGTCTTAAACTAAAGAAATCTATTTTCTCACAGTTCTGGAGGATGGAAGTTCAAGATTAAGTTGCCAACAAAGTTTCCCCTGAAGTCTCTCTTCTTGGCTTGCAGATGGCCACCTCCCTGCTGCCTTTTCATATGGCCACCGATCTGTGCATACACGCCTTTGGTGTCTCTTGCTGTGTCCAGATTCTCTCTTTTTATAAGGATACTAATGCCAAAACTTAGCCTTTGTGTGCACTGGTACTGAGTAAAATCTTGGAGACAGAGTTTTGGGTGAATTAGTAAAGAATTGCCTTATTGCTTTGATAGGACTTCCCTGGTGGCTCAGACGGGTAGAAGCATCTGCCTACAATAGAGGAGACCCGGGTTTGATCCCTGGGTCAGGAAGATTCCCTGGAGAAGGAAATGGCAACCCATTCCAGTACTCTTGCCTGGAAAATCCCATGGATGGTAGAACCTGGTAGGCTACAGTCCATGGGGTCGCAAAGAGTCAGACACGACTGAGCAACTTCACTTTCACTTTCACTTTTGATAGGCAAAGGTAGACACAGCAGGTTCATACCCCCAAAACTCTGTGTCCCAAACTGGTGAGGTTTGTGAGAAGTTTTATAGCCAAGGGACAGGGTTGCTTCTAAGGACCAGGCTGCATGCAAGCCCTATATTCCTTTAATCTGAGATCTCCTGTCTGTCATCTCATGGTCTCATAATCTGTGATTCTTGGTTCTCGAGGTTACTGAATTGTGACTTCCTCTCTGGAACATCTTCTGGTTGGTGGGGATTTTAGTTCTGCAGAAGAGCGCCAAGATATTGTTGTGAATACCTCTTGAGGAAGAACCAGGACCCAGCCCCAAGGCTGTGTTATTGTTTCTTGACTGCTCTTCCCTTTCTTCTGCATCCCCTCCCTTTCCTGAATAGCCAGTGTTTGAACCTACCCTTTGGAACTCAGGAAACAAAGAAAGGCTTTTGTGCTCAGGCACCCTATTTGGTCCCATTCAGTTTCAATACCAGTCACAATGGATTAGCTGACCCCCTCCCCCAACAGCCTCATTTTAACTAAGGCATCACAGGTGGCACAGCAATCAACAATCTGCCTGACAATACAGGAGACTCAAGAGAGGCAGGTTTGATCCCTGGGTCAGAAAGATCCCTTGGAGTAGGAAATGGCCACCCACTCAAGTATTCTTGTCTGGAAAATCCATGGAGAAAGGAGCCTGGTGGACTATATATAGTCAACAATTGAGACAAAACTGAACACAGCATACAGCAGTCATCTCTCCAGAGGCTGTCTCTCCTAAGGAGTATTGGGGTTATATGAATTTTGAGAGGGACACAATTAAGCTCATCTGATATACAGTCTAAGTCTTCCTTGCATTGATACATTGTTTAGTATTAATGAAAGCATATTTTCAATCCAATAATCAACACACAACTGCTGTAAGAAAGACTAACTGAGGCACCCCATTATAGTAGTCCTTATCCAGCCCTTGTTCTCTCACCCATTTAACCTACCTTTTGTTTTCTCTCTCTTTCTTGCTTAATTGTTTTCTGAAAATGACTGCCCTCCAGCTACACCCGATGTTTACCCTTCTAGGGCAACACTCCCTAACATGTCTTTCCTCTGGGAGCAGTCTTCATTCCAGAAGGAATGTCTCCAGAAGATAATCTCAAGGAACATCTGAACCTGTCTGGGAATCACCTGATGCCAGCCCTAGTGATCTCAATGCCCCCAGGAGGAGGAGAAGAATGCAGGACCACATCAACCTTGACCCTTATCTTCAGTCCCATTTTCCATCCTAAAACTATAAGACCTCTTCTAGTTTCCCAAGAAGGAGGACACAGTCTTGAAAACATTAGCTTTCTGTGGTCCCCTTTGCCCGGGGAAACAATAAAAGTACTCCTTTCTTCTCCTCCAAAACTCTGTCTCTGTATTTATATTCAGCAATGGTGAACAGAGACCTGTTTTTTGGCAACACAACCACTTCTAAACAGACTTTTAGTAGGCATTATAATTTTAATTACATCAATCAGTACTTATATGATATTATAAATATTTCCAGCAAATCTATTCATTTTTTCATGAAATGATAGAGTACAATAATTTCCTAGTTTCTTCCTCCTTCATTCTTCTACTTGACAAGGAAATTTATTAATAGATAATCACTCATAAACCAGCATTACAGAAATCTTCTAATACTACATAATCCTGTGTCCCAGAGAATACCTACTAAACACTTGTTAGATTAATTTAGTTAGGTTTGGGTCTTTGTTTTTTTACTTGTAGGAACCTAAAAGCCAATAAAAACAGAGACAAGGATCTAGGAATCAAACTATTTGCTATATGACACACAGTAACAATTGTTAAAAATCGATGCTAATAGATGACAAAGACATGACAAAGCTCTCTGATACATGTTCTTCATGTTGGTCGATGCACAGTTAATGACTTCACTCTCCTGGTACAGCCCTGTCTCCTACACCTTGTTACCATAGAGAAAGCTGTGAATATGAAGTTGGGTCTGTGAAGGCAGTTTTAGGATTTCTGCAGGATTTGCTAGCAGTTTTACAGTTTCTCTCCAGGGTTTTCCTGGCCTTTTAGAAAGCTTGGGCTCTTACCCAGAACAGGCTGACCAACCTCTGCAGGGACCTATTTAACCTTGTCATTAGCAAGAGGAAAACCTAAGCAATTCCCATGTCAATTTGGTAGAGAATGAAGCTACAGGTCACACAGACTAAGGATTTTGCCTGTTAAGTTCAAAGTCATAATATGAATAATTGATGAAGCTGCAAATTCCAGTCTAACGACTTTTATCCCAGAATGATTCCATCTTCTTTCACTGGTGTTAAAGCAGGAACTTGACAAGTCTCGCTAACTATATAAAATTATCAACTGTGAAGGCTTCCCTGGTGGCTCAGACGGTAAAGCGTCTGCCTACAATGCGGGACCCCGGATTTGATCCCCTAGGTTGGGATGATCCTCTGGAGAAGGAAATGGCAACCCACTCCAGTACTCTTGACTGGAAAATCCCATGGACAGAGGAGCCCGGTAGGCTACAGTCTATGGGGTCGCACAGAGTCGGACACGACTTCACTTCCACTTTCAAGCATGTGTTGCTGCTGCTGCTGCTGCTGCTGAGTCGCTTCAGTCGTGTCCGACTCTGTGCGACCCCATAGACGGCAGCCCACCAGGCTCCCCCGTCCCTGGGATTCTCCAGGCAAGAACACTAGAGTGGGTTGCCATTTCCTTCTCCAAAGCATGACAGTGAAAAGTGAAAGTGAAGTCTCTCAGTCGTGTCCGACTCTTAGCAACCCCATGGACTGCAGCCTACCAGGCTCCTTCGTCCATGGGATTGTCCAGGCAAGAGTACTGGAGTGGGGTGCCACTGCCTTCTCCGCAAGAGTGTGTTAGGCAAATGAATTGCTTTCTTTGGTAGTAGAGAATCTGCTTTCCAGGGCAGGAGATACAAGATACTTGGGTTTGATCACTGGGTTGGGAAAATCCTCTAGAGGAGGAAATAACAACCCACTCCAGTGTTCTTGCCTAGAAAATTCCTTGGACAGAAGAGCCTTGCGGGGTCACAGAGAGTCGGACACGATTTGAGCAGCATGTACGCATGCGCAAACTGTGGCGCAGCTAACCTTCAGCGGTCTCATTAAACCAGGGTCAGATGTCAGGAAATCAGATTATTTAAGAGATGCCGGCAGACTTTTTTTTTTTTAATAATTTTAAAAAATTTTAATGTTTTTATTTTTTATTGGATGAAGATTATTTAAATTCTATGATGCTTTGCAGTTTTCAGAAGTCTTGCACACATGATTTCGTATAATCCTGGAATTACCCCTTTCCCCTGTCTTCCTCTGTATTGCCCCTCCTGTCTAACCTCTCCCCATAGGTAACCACTGGTTTGTTCTCTGTATCTGTGAATGTGCTTCTTTTTTATTTTTATATATTAGTTTGTTGTATTTTTTAGATTCCACATATAAGTGATATACAGTATTTGTTTTTCTCATCTAACTTCTTTCACTTAGCATAATTGGGCAGACATTTTTCAGAGCTGCTTAGTATATTCAAAGATGTTTTAATTAAATCAGAATAGAAAATTTTATGCCTATTCTTCCCTAGATGTGGTACACAAGATAAAAAAAAATAAAGTTGTTTAATGTATACAGATGTCTAAACTAGAACTTGCTGGGGAAAGAGACTGATCAAAAAAATTCCTAGGCCTTGTTAACCATCCTCTCCTTACCACTAACCCAGTGCCTGGAAAAAGTAAGAGGCTAACAATGTATTGGTGGTAGTTTAGTTGCTAAGTCATGCCTGACTCTTGCATCCCCATGGACTATAGCCCACCAGATTCCTCTGTCCATGGGATTTCCCAGGCAAGAATACTGGAGTCGGTTGCCATTTCTTTCTCCAGGGGATCTTCCTGACCCAGGGATCAAACCCACATCTCCTGCATTGTTCATGGCCTCCTCCTGCATTGCTGGCAGATGCTTTACTGCTGAACTGTTGATAAAGCATCTGTCTGCAATGCAAAAGATGCAAGTTTGATCTCTGAATTGGGAGGATTCCTTGCAGAAGGAAATGGCAACCAGCTCTACCGTTTTTGCCTGGGAAATCCAGTCGACAGGGGAGTCTAGCAAGCTACAGTCCTTCAGGTTGCAAAGAGTTGGACATAACTGACAACTACAACATATTAATTGTAGTTAATTATTAATTATAATTAAATATATCAATTTTAAATAAAACAATATATTAATTGAAATAAATTACTTGTAGTTAATTATTAATTGTAGTTAAATATATTAATTGTAAACAAAACAATAATATATTAATTGAAATAAATTAGAGAATCAAAAATTTTTATAAAATAATGGTCGAAGAAGGAGGGTAGCGGGCAGGGCAAAATCTTTAAAAGAATGACATTGTAACAAGGACACAAGATAAAGTAATAAGGACCAACTAGGTCCAAGATGGCTGGTGAGACTTCCAGTAGACCTTGGGCCTCAGTATACACTCACTATAACACTTCAGTAAGCTAAATGGCACACCCACAGGTGTCATGACAGTTTCAAGGCTGATCATAAAAGATCAAGAGGTGGGTGATATCCCAATTTTCTGGAAATCCCCACCTTTCCCCCAAAATAGCTGAAATACTCCTCTCACTCATTAGCCTACGAAATTACCCACCTCTGTAAAAACTGACAACCCCATACCCTGGTACCTCTCGCCTTCTGAGATGTCCCACACTCTGTCTGTGTAGTACTTTTTCCTAAACAAATTCGCTTATCTATCACTTCGTCTCTCACTGAATTCTTTCTGTGACAAGATATCAAGAACTGAATTTCAGTAAGTCCTAAGACCACATGTGTGATCTCAGTTAAAAGATTGTGGCTTCAAGTCCCAATCTGAGTTACAGTTTCACAGCCCCTTTCTTCCACCTTTGCTCTCCTGCATTCTCTTCACATCTGGCAACCAAGTGATACTTGAAGAGTATAAACCAGAGTATGTTATCAGAACGCTTCAATGACTCCCATTCTTACTCAGGACAAAAGCCAAGGTCCTCGTAACAGTTTCGAAAGCTCTGCAAGATTGGCCTGTGTGTCCCTTTGAACCCATCTAGTACTTTCAGCTTTGCTCCCACCCCTCCATCCACTCGGCCTTCTTTGCTATTCCTCCAGCTTGCCAAATGTGTTGCCACCTGGGGAAACACCTCCCCACCTCCCCATGCTGCTACCCTAGATTTTGCTGCTGCTCATTCTTTGCAGCGCACAATTTTAAGTGGAAACAATTCTCCCCAACTACATATTCACCTCCCTAATCTATTTATTTCTCTACTCTTTATGAATTTCTAATAAATAGTCGACTTGTTTATTGTGCCTATCATCTATTTTACCCCAGCTGCAATGGGAATATCATAAGCACAGGGATTTTTGTTTGTTTTTCTAGCATCAGGAACATAATAAGTATTCAATAACACTTACTGAAAAAATAAAAATAGTACAGGAAAATGATCTAAATACAGTAAAATCAGTGTTTTTGTGCAGGCAACATTAAAGGATCTGTTAACAAAGAAGGGGAAGACAAGAAACTATTTTCAGAATAAACTGGAAAGGAAGTTTTAGGACTACAAAGGAAAAGTGAAGTTTATGTACCAGGCTTCCCTAGTGGCTCAGATGATAAAGAGTCTGCCTGTAATGGGGGAGACCCAGGTTTGATCCCTGGCTCAGAAAGATCCCCTGGAGAAGGAAATGGCAACCAACCTACTCCAATATTCTTGCCTGGAAAATCCCATGGATGGAGGAGCCTGGTGGGTTACAGTCTATGGGATCACAAAGAGTCGGACTCAACTGAGAGACTAACACACACATGTACAAAAAAATAAATAAAAAAGAGGGGAGGAGAGAAGGAAGAAAGAAGTAAAGAGACTTTATGTTGACTTAAAGGGTGCTGGTTTAAGACATTGCTCTTCATAGAGTTTCCAAGTTCCCTTCGATCATTGGTCTGGAGAGAAGACAACTAGGACTTCAGCCCCCAACATCTGAATCTGCTCCTCAGTTTTATATCATTAATATTTTGAGTTTCTCAATAAGATTTGTTTTTGGGAAAAAAAATGCTTCAGATTAAAAATGATAACAGGAGAATGAAACTACAGCCACAGTGTTACACTGAGCAGTTTCTAAGAGCTGTTCACTGAAGCCTGCTGATAGAAAAGGTCAGAATCGTAGAGAGTGGTCTGTAGAGACTGTGTCTCTTTTAACAGCCAGCCTTCAAGTTCTGAAGCTCAGAAAGAGAGTGGCTGTAAGGCAAAGAAAAAGAACACCCCGGTCTTCAGGGAAATGCACAACTGGACCCGGAGTGGATATGATCCAGTGGAGCAAGGAAGGAGAGGGCCAAGAAAGGAAAAAGGCTCCGAAGATGGTTCAGCTGTTCATCTGAGGGAGTAAGGGTGCTGGGCAGAGCATTTACAGCCTCAGAGAACACTGAGATAAGAACACAAAGACATTCTTGGAAACTACTCAGAACACGAGTTGAAACTCTGTGGAATGTGGTGGGAATAAAAATAAGCAGTGGGGTTTTTAGTGTTGGGAACAATGGTGTGGCCCCCTCACTGAGTATGAATTAGGGTTGTTCACTGTCATTGCTGGGAACTGAGGAGTGGGATTCCTTATCCAGTAGGAATTTGTGCCTGCAGTGGCTGGATTTGTGCCTGCATTGAAAGATTTGTGCCAAGTGTGTATACAAGATGTATAGTGTATGAGTTTGGAGGAATTTATCCTACCCAGGCTCTTGGCTTTAAATAGTTCAGTTCTATTTTTTTTTTAATTATTATTAACTATCAAAGTTTTCTTGGAGTCTTGAAATCTGTTCTACACTGATATATCCTATGCTATTAGCATCTCACTTTATGCTGTTCTAAATATTCTCTGAGTGTCTTAGTCACTCAGTCGTGTCTGACTCTTTGTTGACCCCCATGGACTGCAGCTTACCAGGCTCCTCTTTTCATGGAATTCTCCAGGCAAGAATACTGGGGTGGTTAGCCATTCCCTTCTCCAGGGGATCACCCAAGGATTGCATCCCAGTCTCCTGCATTGTAGGGAAATTCTTTACCACCTGAGCTACCAGAGAAGCCAAAATATTCTCTGCCCATGCTTAATTTAGTATACATGATGATTCATGTTATCTGCACAACAATAATAAAGACTGGTAGTCTA
Source organism: Antilocapra americana (assembly GCA_007570785.1). Classification (NCBI taxonomy): domain Eukaryota; kingdom Metazoa; phylum Chordata; class Mammalia; order Artiodactyla; family Antilocapridae; genus Antilocapra; species Antilocapra americana. The sequence continues at coordinate 1,028,694 of ML664159.1, forward strand.
AGGGGAGGACAAATAAAGTTGTAAAAAAGGGCAACTTTCATGTTATTCAGTCTTCATCTCACATAATGATATTATTTCATTTTTTTCTGTTGGAATTGCTATTATTAACATGTGGCTATTTTTTGGATACTTTTCCATTGATATTGCCCTGATTTGGCTATTGTGGTTAAGGAATTTAGGAATTTGAGTATAACACAAAAACAGGAATTTTTGTTGAAAGGATAAATTTCCTATAAAGATTCATATTAATATGTATAGAAATCATAATAGAAAATTTTATTTAACAATAAATAAAAGTGGTCCTGGGGCTTCCCTGGTGGCTCAGTGGTAAAAAGTCCACCTATCAATGCAGGAGATTCGAGTTTGATCCCTGGGTCTGGCAGATCCCCTGGAGAAGGAAGTGGCAACCCATTGCAGTACTCTTGCCTAGAGAATTCTATGGACAGAGGAGCCTGGTGGGCTACAGTCCAGGGAGTTCAGACATAACTTAATGACTGAACAACAGCAACAACAAAAAAGTGGTCCTATCTATATAGAAGTAGAGGAGAATTGTAGCAAATATCTTTGGATGCACAGAAAGAGTTATGAAGCCACTGAAAATATTACATGAGAAGAAGCTGAAAAACCAGAATTTCTTAAGTTGAGAAGCAAGACCTGCTGAATGTAATACCTGTCTCCAAATAGTTGGAGGCTTCTGGAATTAAAAAAAAAAAAAGGGATTGGACTTGTTAGGTATGGGCTGAGGGACAGATGATGAGAGATGCAGTTTCCTGAGAAAATGGAGCAGAATGTCTATAACATTCACATCTCTACTTCCGACTCTGAGAGACCTGGGATGTGCAGCCTAGCCATGGTGGCCATGTGCTCACCAGTGGAGAAGACAAATAAAACAGAGACATATTAACAGAGTGTCTTCTCTGTTCACTATGCCCGCATGATGGCCAGAGGTAAACTGTGATGCCCTCCTAATTTGTTCTCCTGAAACGTGACCTCAGGTGTAAGGGAGATGTGTAAGCAAAGATGGGGACAAAGTAGAATCCAGGTGGTGTCAGACTTTTGTAGAGGTTAACAGACACCAGGTATCAGATTTCTGCAAACCTTAGAGACAGTGGAAATTCTTAAGAAAGGCCTATGTGAGGACCACTCACAGATTCTGCACCTCTGGCCAATGCAGCTGTGAGCAGCCTAGCAGCACCTGGATTGATTTGGTCTACTGCATGCTTGCCCCATGCTAGTCTCTGGGAAAACTGCTGCCACAAAAATTTGAATGCTAGGAGTTTGTGGGTGTCAGTTTTTGTTCTTAAAAGCTTAGTATCTGTTCATGAAGGCCCTTGCGGCCTATGTCGGACAAAGAAGTAAAGAGGTGAAGAACATGGTTCCCTAAAATATCCCACACTCAGGAGCATGGGAGCCTGCCTAATGCCACAGAGTCTAACTGACATGAGAAACATACTATAGGATGTCAGAGAGGCATAAAGTTGTCCAGGGGGCCGGGATTTAAATCCCATCTCCACAACTGATTGGCTGTGTGATTCGGGCAAATTCTTTATCCTCTCTGTGCCTTTGCTTCCTCTTCTGTAAAATGGAGAGAAGAATAATAGTAACTGCTTCACAAAATGAGTATTAAAGAAGTTAATTTGTGGAAAAAGCTTATCTTAGTGCCTAGACATAGTAAGCAATTAATAAATGATTATTATTTGAGTATCAAACTATTTTATCATCACTGTATTTAATTAAATGCTTAATTAACTCAAATATAGAATCCTGCTTCCTTGTAAAAAAAAATAAGCCTAATATAAATATCTAAGTATTTGAGTGTGCTCTTGATAAATAAAGATGTAGAAAGACATATGCCCAGGGATGGGTTGGTATTTCCTGCCTCTTTCTTCTCTTATATCTCTAAACAAGAATTTTCCAGGCTCACTACTTTCTTCTGTCTATCTGACCACTCAGTAATTCTAACGTTCAAATTCTAACTTTCATTCCTTCAAATATTAAACTCCCCAGTAGGTCTGTAAGTCTAAGTATATTGCAGACACCTCCCAACATTCCAAATATTGACGTCTAGTTCTTTCCTTTGCATTTCCAATATTTATCAATATACTTAGCCCTTTCCAGAATCATCTTTCCTTTAACAAAACTACCCTAATGAATTTCCCTCAACTCTGTATTTCTCTTTGGGTTTTACTAGGGGCTTTCTCTCTTGATTTATTGCCTGAACTGTTAAAAAGGATTCCAGCTCTAAACTTGTAATGTCTCTGGTCTCTCTCCTTTCTTCTGCACAACGCTTCCCTTTATACACAGTCATCTTGATCTTTCTACAATGCAGATTTGATCAAGTTTACACTGCTCATTACCTACATTTTAGAGTCTAAAGCCCTGGGTAAAGTATTTATGATTCTTCATGGCTCCAATTTACCTTTCTAGGCCTGCCATTTCTTCCTGTGAGATTCAGACTTGAAGGCTGTTGGTTAATTCTTCCCCATGATCTCCCCTGTCTCATATACACATAGAATGCCAGGACCCTTCCGGGCCTCTGCTCTTGCTAGTTTCTTTCCTTAATGCTCTTTCTCCTTTCTCTATCCTGAAAACCTCCACTCGGTCTTTGAAATCCAGCTCAAATATCACTGCTGTAGAGATTTCTTTGCCTTGGCCTTCCTTCCACAGAATTCCCTGGTATTGCTTTTATATAGCATTTTAACAGTGTTACAGACATAGATGGCTTAAAGGCAACAGATTAAATGCATAAATGGCTTAGATTAGGTTGGATTAGGCGCTTTATAAATATATGGATTCTTTCCTTTCTATATCTTAAACTCAGTAACTGGCTCAATCCTTAGCACATATTTGCTCAAAGAGGTTTATTAAAAGAATGAATGAAATTTACCTCCAGTGTATTTTCACTTTTCATCAGCACAGTCAAATAAAAGTTTGATTATTTTTCTTGTTTTAAGTTATCTATTCACCGATTTCTAGCAATCTATTTATGCATAGGTAAATGCCATACTAGAAAGATGGTTCTGCTTTTCTTTTGGAAAGCCAGTGAACTCAGCTACAGGAAAGGGGTGATGACCACCATTTATTCATTCATTTAATTGCTTATTATGTGTCAGGCCCTCGTCTAGGCTCAGGTGATTCCGTGAAAAGAAATACAGACAATGCCTTGTGTTGATGCCCAATTAAAGATCTCTAAGATCTTTAAATTCTCTAAAGAGACAGAAAATAATCAAGTAACCCAAAAAACAAGGTAATAGTGTCTAGTAATATGGGCTAAAAGGACCATAAAATGATATGTTGTTTTGCAACAGATTAGGGATGGAGGTTAGAGTGGGTGACGCTTCTCTGATGAGGTGAGATCTAAATGTTGGAAAGGAGCCTGTCACGTAAGATCTGGGAGTGGAGAGGACAGTCAGAACAGTCTAAAGACAGGAATTGGGAAAAGAAAGGCACATCATCAGGGAAGAAGACCATAGAGTGTACTAAATACTCCACTACCTGCTTTCCATGTTTCTATTTTTATGTCTGATCACATCCTTGGAAGAAGACTATCCACATTTTATAGAAGGGGAAGCTGAGAGTCAGAGAAGAGAAATAACTTTTTCAAAGTCCCATTTATTGAAAATAGAAGGAACAATTATTCTAAACAAGTTGTGACTGTCTTAAAAGCTCAGGATCAAACTCAGACTTGAATAAAATGATTCGAGATATCACTGTGTCTTTATGGTCTTTTGATAAACCACTGTGAGTGTAAAAAGAAGCAAATACACTGAGATCTCTTAATGTATTGCTAATGTTAGAAGACAGTATTGCTTACCTTCAAGGGTAAATGAACTATTTTAAGCTTTTCCTTATTTGCAAGTTATATATATCAAAAACAACTGTCATCCGTTCAAAACCATGGTAGGAGCTATGAACAACATACTTCATTTTAATAGATCAAATTAAAATGTCAATTGATATAAATACCAATAAAATGAAAATTCATAGTTTGATGAGAATATATATTATATCAGTAGTTTTTTTCTATTGAGGTATAATTAACTTACAATATTATATTGATTTCAGGTATATTACATAGTGATTCAGTATTTTTATACATTACAAAATGATTATCCCAATCTGATTACTGTGTCTCATGCAAAGTTATTGCAATATTATTGTCTATATTTTCTATGCTGTATATTACTTCCCAGTGACTTACTCTTTATAAGTCACTGAGAAGTAACTTTATTTTATAACTGAAAGTTTGTCCTTTTTAACCCCCTTCCCTATTTTCTTCATCCCTTTACCTTTTCCGTCCTGGCAACCATCAGTTTGTAGATGAATCTATTTCTGCTTTGTTATATTCTTTTTTTTTTTTTTTGCATTCTACAAATAAGTGAAATCACACAGTATTTGTTTTTGTCTGACTCATTTAACATAGTGTAATGCCATCTAGATTCATCCATATTGTCACAAATGGCAAAATTTTATTCCTTTTATTGGCTGATTAATATTCCTGTCTGTAGTGTGTGTGCATGTACTGTGTCTTCTGTCCATGAACACAGGTTGCTTCCATACTTGGTAGGTTGAAGTGTGTGTGCTCAATCATGTCCAACTCTCTGCAACTTCATGGACTGTAGCCTGCCAGGCTCCTCTGTCCACGGAATTTTCCAGGCAAGAATACTGGAGCAGGTTGCCATTTCCTTCTCCAGGGGATCTTCCCCACTCAGGGATTGAACCTCTGCCTCCTGCACTGGCAAGCAGATTCTTTACCTCTGTGCCACCTGGAAAACCTGTATCTTGGCTATTTTAAATAGTGCTACAATGAATTGGGGGTGGCATCTATCTTTTTGTATTAGTGTTTTCAGTCTCTCTGAATATATACCCAGAAGTGGAATGCTGAATTTTATGGTAGTTCTATTTTTTGTTTTGTACCATTTTCCATAGAGGCTACCCCAATTTACATTTCCAGCCATAACACACAAAGTTTCCCTTTTGTCTGCATCCAATTCAACACTTTTATTTTTGACTCTTTGATGATAGCTATTCTGACAGGTGTGAGGTTATAACTTATAGTGGTTTTGATTTGCATTTCCCTGATGGTTAGCTATGTTGACCATCTTTTCATATGTCTGTGGCCATCTGCATACGTTTGTTGGAAAAACTTCTATTTAGGACCTCTACAATTTTTGATTGGTTTCTTTATTCTTTTTTTTTTTGGTTACTGAGTTTTATGAATATTCAAAATAAATTTTTGATATTAACTACTTATCATTTGAAAATATTATCTACCACTCAGTAGATGGCCTTTTTGTTTTGTTGATAGGCAAAGGCTGTTTAGTTTGATGTAGTTTCATTTGCTTATTTTTGCTTTTGTTTCCTTTGCCTAAGGAGACAGATCTAAGAAAATAATGAAATCATCAACATCAGAGAGCTACTGTCTATGCTTTTTCCTAGAAGTTTTATGATTTCAGGTATTACATTTAAGTGTATAATCCACTTTGAGTTGATTTCTGTGTATGGAGCAGAAAGTCACCCAGTTTCATTCTTTTGCATATAGCTGTCCAGTTTATCCAACACTGTTTATTGAAGAGATTATGTTTTTAAAGTTTTAGGATAAAGTAAGAGGCAATTCAATGTTAAAACAACATTTGTTGTTGCTGTTAAGCATTGTTTCCTGTTGATGGTAAAACATTCAACCAATTCTTCAGGGCTGACATAGCACACTAAACTAATAACAAAATGCAACCATAAAACAATTGTGCACACTTCAAAAAGGGTATTCAGTATAGTGAATTCAATGAACAGATACAACTCTGTTCTATTTTTAAAAAGTAATCTATAAGTGGTCAGTAACCACAGAAAGGCTAATTAAAGGTTAATTAAAATACCATGTAATTATTTTCTCTTGAGCCAGAATAAATTTAAAGTAATATGGAAATTAATTCACTGGCACTGGGAGATATTCCTTAAACCAAAGATACCAACAGATTCAAAATTAGAGTAGTATCTAAATTAATGGACATAGAAAACCTGGCCAATTGCCTAAAAGATTCAAGCTGCAGATTTTTAGAATATACAAGAACAGATAGCCTTCAGAGTCTTATCTAAGAAACGTCTTCATCTCAACAATGAGATTCAAGTTTTGAGTTACTTTCTATGGAGAGAAACTAGTATAGGAGGACTTTAACCTATCTAAGGTCATTACCATAAATCATAAAGAGGATTTGGGCATGTATGTTCCTCAACCAGAAGAAAAAGTTACCACTAGTAAATTCCTGAGTCTTAGACACATGGCAGAATGTGCATGGGCTGTTTGCTGAGATTTATTTTTCCCTCTAGGTATGCTTTTCCTGTCCCAGTGATCTCCTGGTAATAATAAATATCTTACTGTACACCCAGAAACCTCATTAGAAATAAGGACAATAGTTATCAATTTGATTTTAGGAGCCAGAGATTGGAAGTGATGTTTCTCTGACTTTGTGCAATCTGCCTCACTTCAGAAGAGACGCAGAGCTTTGTTCATAAAGGATTCTCCTTATAAACAAAGCAAACGATATTTAAGGTTTTCTCTACATGCCTTAGCGATCTGTGATTGATTAGACCTCAGGCGGCTAAGGAGGAATATGACTCAATTAAGCTGAAATTTTTGTTAAGGCACAGATGAAGGAGAAGCAGGAGTTTTATTTTGAAACCAACCCCCTAGGGTCTTCATAAAATATGCAGTAGTCATTAACACACCATTTGCCTCTTTGGTCCTTCCTAACAAAACTGGAAGAATTTTGAAGAACATGTGATTTCCATTTTACCCCATGGGTCTAGGTCTCTTGGTCAATTTGGAAATAAGCCTAAAACAACAACCAAAGAAAGTTTAAATTTATGTCTAGGATAACAAACAGGCTTCATATTGCCTGCCCTGCCAGATCTCCTCAATTATAGGTGGCTGCCTGGAGTTCTGGGTCGAGCAGGCTGGTAAAAGTACACTAGCTGATGGGAAAGAAGCCGGGATAAGTTACTTAGGTTTACCATGGACTCAGGGAGGGAATATGACAAGGCCCACGCAACGTGTTCACTGACTCTGATGGAGACACTCAAAGAAACATGAAGACAGGTGATTGTTTCAGGAACCATGATGGATGAAAAATAAAATTTCCATACCAAGAATGGTGTGTGGGTGCTCAGTTGTGTCTGATTCCTTGTGGCCCCATGGACTGTAGCCCATCAGGCTTGTCTGTCCATGGAATTTTTCAGGCAACATTGCTGGAGCAGTTAAGGCTACTCCAGGGGGACTTCCCAGCCCAGAGATCAAATCTGCCTCTCTTGTGTCTCCTGCATTGACAGTCGGATTCTTCACCACTGTGCCACCAATAAGGGAGAAAATATAAAAAATACATATGTGTATAGTGTCTCCAGAGTAAAGCCATTTATTCATTCATTAAAAAGTTTGTTTTATGTTTGTTTAATAATAATTAAATTATTAGCAATAATTAACAAATACAATAATAATATTATTATAACATGTATTACATACAATACAAATACATTTTTAATATACTTACATATTATAGAGGAAAGCAGGCATTATATGCATTATATATGAATAATGAAAAAATAGATATTTACTGAGTGTATTTTTCAGATGCTAGAGATATAATAAAAACTAAAACAACATTCTAATTCTGTTATATTTCATGTGAGGAAAAGACCAAAAAAAAACAATTAAAACAAATAATTCTGGGAGTTACAAAGGCTGAGAATAAAAATAAAGTAATGAAAGGGAGCTATTAGGAGTGCTATTTCATAAACAGTGGGTGAAGCCTTCTCTGAGAAGGTGGCTTGGAAGGAGGACCTGAAAGGAGTGGCCGAGCTATGTAGGCATACAGGGAAAGCACGTCTCCAGGGAGGAGCAAGCACAAAGACCTTGATGCCAGAGTGTTCTTGGTGTGTGAGGAACAGCAAGATTTCAGTGGAGCAAGGAGCACTGATGAGAGTGGAGATGAGGAGAGGATGGGGGCTGATGATGAGAGCTAAGCCTCTTCAGCCAGTGAGAAAGCTGTCTCTTATCCTGAGCTTGACAAGTTACAGATAGTTCTGAGCGGAAAGTTACTATGAATGATCTGGTGGTTGCCGAGAAAAACTGTGCAGGGAAGGAAAAGGGCAAAAACAGAAGAAAAAAGACCATTCAGAAAAGAAAAGCAGAAACACTCAGGAGACAGCTGCAATAATCTTGAACCAGTTTAGTTGTGGTGAAGGGGAGAAGTGATCATATCAGGAGATAGCTCTCTCTCTCTCTCTCTATATATATATATATATACACACACATATACATATTTATATGTATATTACATTTGTATATGTGCATGTATAACAGTCCATGGGGTCACGAAAAGTCGGACATGGCTGAGCGACTTCCCTTTCACTTTTCATTTTCATGCATTGGAGAAGGAAATGGCAACCCACTCCAGTATTCTTGCCTGGAGAATCCCAGGGACGGGGGAGCCTGGTGGGCTGCCGTCTATGGGGTCGCACAGAGTTGGACACGACTGAAGCGACTTAGCAGAAGCAGCATATTTCCATATAATATTTACATTTAAGATTTGTATTTAATTTATTTAAACTCAGAAAGAAAAGAAAAACTCAGCTCACCCATTTCTTCTATGCCCCACCCCCAACTGTTACAGCCACCAATCTGTTCTCTGTATCTATGAGTCTGAGTTTGTCTATTTGTTTAAATTCCGCATATAAAGGAGATTATATGGTTATCTGTCTTTCTCTGTCGAGGTCCATCTGTGCTGTCACAAATGGCAAGATTTCATTCTATTTTAGGGCTGAATAATATTCCATTGTATATATGACTCAAGTAAGTTCAGGTTTGTTAAGGCACAGTTCAAGGAAACTGAAAGTTTTTTACAACTTTTTTATTCATTCATTCATTGTTGAACACTTGGGTTGTTTCCATATCTAGGCTACTGTAAATATGCTATAGAGAACATGATGATACATATCTCTTTTTCAAATTAGTGTTTTTGTTTGGAACTCCCATACTTTTTCCCACAGTGGTTACACTGATTTATATTCCCATCAAAACAATGTATTCTGAAGGTGAAAGTGGTGGAATTTTTTAAGGGGTGGGAAGTGATATGTCTCACAGAATGTCATGAAAGACTCCAGTGTTTATGGCCTGAGCAACTGGGGAAATATATTTGTCATGGTTTGAGATGGGGAAGATTGTGAAAGCCACAGCTTTCAGGAAAAATTTAATAATTCATGTTTGAACACATTAAATTATTTTTAATTTTTTAAAAATAGACTTCATTGAGGTATAATTCATAAACAATTAGACATACCAATTTAAAGTGTTCAGTTTGGTGTGTTTTGACAAACGTATACACCTGTGTAACTATCATTGCAAACAAGATACAGTGTTTACCATTACCTCCAGAACTTGTCCTAGTCCTTTCCCCAGCCACTACAGGCCCCAGGCAACACCTGCTCTGTTTTCCATCCCTATAGCATAGATTATGTTATAGCATTTATAATCTTTGGACTGACTTCTTTCAGTCAAGACCAATATTTGTGTGATTTCATGTTGTATCAGTAGTTTGTTTCCTCTTATTGCTGGGTATCATTTGCCTTTTTATTACTGAGTTGTAAGAGTTCTTACTGAGCTTCCTTGGTGGCTCAGACAGTAAAGAATCCACTTGCAATGCAGGAGACTGGGTTCAATCCCTGGGTCAGGAAGATCCGCTGGAGAAGGAAATAGCAACACACTCCAGTATTCTTGCCTGGAGAATTCCATGGACAGAGTAGAATGGTGGGCTACATACAGTCCATGGAGCTGCAGAGAGTCAGCCACAACTGAGCAACTAACACACACACACAAGAGTTCTGAATATGACTCCTTTTTCAGATACATGCATAGAAAATATTTTCTGAATACTACTGAATTCTGAATACTACTCCTTTGTCAGATACATGCATAGCAACTATTTTCTCCAGTTTGTGGTTTGCCTTTTCTTTTGAAAAACAGTGTATGTTGAAAAGCAGAACTTTTAATTTTGTTGAAGAAAGTCTGATTTATCACATTTCTTCTATGGTTTCTATATTTTATGTCCAAAAATGTTTTACATACTCCAAAGTTGCAAAATTTCTTCTATGTTTTCTTCTAGATATTTTATAATTTTAACTTTTAAGTCTAGCTCTGTGATTTATTTCAAGTTAGTTTTCATATATGATGTACAGTTTATTTTTTCCAAATGGATATGCAGGTTTTCTAGCACCATTTATTGAAAATAATTTACTTCCTTCATTGAGTAATGTTGACATCTTTTTTCAAAATTCAATTGATCATAAACGTGAGAGACTATTTTTGTATGCTCCATTCTGTTGAATTGATCTTTATGTATTCTCATGACAAGTATTATACTATCTTGAATATTAATTTTATGTTAAGTCTTGCTTTGTCCCTCCAGGTAGTGGCGGTGGCTTATTGTGTTACTGTTGCTGCTGCTAAGTCACTTCAGTCGTGTCCGATTCTATGAGACCCCATAGACGGCAGCCCACCAGGCTCCCCCATCCCTGGGATTCTCCAGGCAAGAACACTGGAGTAGGTTGCCATTTCCTTCTCCAATGCATGAAAATGAAAAGTGAAAGGGAAGTTGCGTAGTCGTGTCCGACTCCTAGCGACCCCATGAACTGCAGCCTACCAGGCTTCTCCATTCATGGGATTTTCCAGACAAGATTACTGGAGTGGGGTGCCATTGCCTTTTCTGTATTGTGTTACTAACATCTGCATTTTCTCACCAGCCCTTTGTTGACTTCTCAGCTTCTAATTAGTTTTCTTACTAACAAATACATTAAATTCCATTTGTTATAAATACTTCAAGTGGTTTCCAGGTTAAAATTAACTAATATAAAGTCTCCAAAGAGCTAGTAAGTGGTGAAAGACAAGTTTCAAAGCCAGGTAATCCAGTTCCTGAGTGTTTACCTGTAACACTCTGCTTTGCCACCAGCAAATATCACTATACCAATGATATTCAAACCTAATTCACTAAGTGAATTCATGCAGAATGGAAACAGGAAGAGAAAAAAATCGGAGGGCTGAGCCAGAGTTTAGAGCTCAGAAAGATGAGGAAGAACCAACAAAGGGGACCGAAAAGAAATAATCCTTGAAAGAGAAAAATCATAAAAAGGAGTGTCCTAGAAACTAAGGGAAGAAAGTATTCCAAGGAGGGAGTGATCAACTATGTCAAATGCTTCTGGTAGGTCAAATGAGGTGAGAGCTGGGAAATGCTCATGGGATTTGGCAACATGGGTTGTTGATGATCTTGATAAGAACAGCTGTGGTGGAACCATAGTGGGGTATTAGAGCAAACAGAGTGGGGGCAAGGGAAGAAGGGAGAAGAGAAAGTGGAGAATGCAAGTGTACACAGCTCATTAGCTATGTTTATTGTGAGGGGTCAGGTGGTAGCTGGGAGTGATACTGGGGTGGTAGATGAAGTCAGGTTTGTATGATGATGTGAATGACCTAATGAAGAAGAAAATATTGGTGAGGCAAAAGTGAGGAGAGGAAATTGAAGAATGCAAATCCTGGAGGGGACAAGTGAAGATAGCAGTTAGACCCAGTGCCAAGCAGAAGAGTCAGCTGCAGGTAGAAGGGGAAATAACCCCTTCCTAGTAGTAGGATAATAAGGCAGAGGATGTGGTACAAGGTGGTTTGACAGGATTTGTGGTAGAAATGTGTGGGAGGACTCTTCTGGGAGCTTCTGTTTGCTCAGTGAAGGAAGAAGTTGGACCATCAGCTGAAACTGAAGAGGGGCAAGAAAACTGCAGAAACTTGATGAAAGTGGAAAAGGTATCAGTTATGTGGTGGTGGTGGTTTGGTCAGTAAGTCATGTCTGACTCTTTACAACTCTGTGGACCATAGCCCACTAGGCTCCTCTGACCATTGGATTCTCCAAGCAAGAATACTGGAATGGCTTGCCATGCCCTCCTCCAGGGCATCTTCCAGAATGAGGGACTGAACATGGGTCTCTGTGAGAGTAAGAATTAAATAGATTAGAGAAATGTAGTAGAATTGCCAGGTAGTAGCACTGGATGCACACTTGAGGGTAATGATCATACATGCAAAATGATAGTGAGTTGATACTGAATAAGTAGCTCTCATTTTTTTAAATGGCAATTTTCATTCCAATAATATTGTTGGGAAAAGTTAATAAGCTTAGATCTTCTAATTTTTTTTAATTGGCCAAAAGAATGACTATAAAATTTGGCAATTAAATTGTGCTATTGTACTGAAGGTAATTTCCTGATTTTTAACCATTTAACTAAGGCTCTGTAGGGCTTCCATGGTAGCTCAGTGTAAAGAATCCACCTGCATTGCAGGAGACATGAGAGACACAAGTTTGACCCCTGGGTCTGGAAGATCCCCTGGAGGAAGAAATGGCAACCCACTCCAGTATTCTTGCCTGGAGAATCCCATGGACAGAGGAGCCTGGCAGGCTCCATGGGATTCCAAAGAGTCGGACACAACTGAGCGATTAACACTCACTCATTCATGGCTCTCTAGGAGAACTGCTTGGTTTTAGAAAATACATAATGAAATATTTGAGAAGAAAGGAACATTATTTCTGCAACTTTTAAATGGTTCATAAAATGAATAATGTATATATATATATATATGAGATTAAATGTGTACACACACACACACACACACACACACACACACAACACTCAAAGAACTAAGATCATGGCATCTGGTCCTATCACTCCATGAAAAATAGATGGAAAAACAATGGAAACAGTGATAGACTTTATTTTTTTGGACTCCAAAATCACTGCAGATGGTGACTGCAGCCATGAAATCAAAAGACACTTGCTCCTTGGAAGAAAAGCTATGAAACACCTAGACAGCATATTAAAAAGCAGAGACATTACTTTGCCAACAAACACCCATCTAGTCAAAGCTATGGTTTTTCCAATAGCTTTGGAATAATAATAATAGTATGGATGTGAGATTTGGACCATAAAGAAGGCTGAGCGCTGAAGAATTGATGCTTTTGAACTGTGGTGTTGGAGAAGACTCTTGAGAGTCCCTTGGACTGCAAGGAGATCAAACCAGTCAGTCCTAAAGGAAATCAACCCTGAATATTCACTGAAGTACTGATGCTGAAACCCCAGTACTTTGGCCACGTGATGAGAAGGGTCGACTCATTGGAAAAGACCCTGATGCTGGGAAAGATTGAAAGCAGGAGGAGAAGAGGACAACAGAGAATGAGATGGTTGGCTGGCATCACTGACTCAATGGATATGAGTTTGAGCAAGCTCTGGGAGTTGATGATAGACAGGGAAGCCTGGTGTGCTGCAGTCCATGGGGTTGCAAAGAGTCGGACACAACCGAGCAACTGAACTGAATTGAACTGATAGATATAAGTGTATATTATGTGTATATATAAGTGCATCAGAAAATACTGTTGCTTCGATCTCCCTTATTCATTCTGAATTACTTCTCTCACTCTGAATCTATGATCTTTATGATCATCATTCTAGTGCATGTCACCACCATCAAAGCCCAGCAGACCTGTTTTCCCTATTACCTCTCCCTCAATATATTTTCTACACTCTAACCAAAGTCTATTTAAAGCCAGTCATGTTATACACATAAAATATTCCAATGCATTTAGAATTTTCTGTGCCCTGCATATACCTCCAAGCATCTCACCTCTCCTCATCATTCCACATGCTTCAACAACACGGAATTTTCCTTGACTTCTGGAACAAGCCATGTCTGTTCCCATATCTGCACTCTTGACTGAAATTCCCTTCTCTTTCATCTCCCACAGCTCATCATTCATTCAATAAAGATTTATGAAGTACCTGCTATGTGTCAAGCACTGTTCTAGGCTTTGTGGTAACAATAGTGAAAGCACACTCATGGTCTTTTCACAGGGCTTGTGTTCTTGTCAGTGACATACTCAGGATTCATAAAGCCTTAAGTTAACATAAATTTGGCCTGCTCTCACTAAGAAAAAAAAAAGGCTATAAATTGTGAGTACAAAAGTAGATATAGAAGTTAGTAGTTATTTAGAATAAGAGAAGAAATTTCAAGCACTTTCTTGACCTCGGAGTTTCAGACCTCTTTCTTCTGAGAAATCCTTCAGCAAATCACTAGATGTGGTTACATGCTAAGGCTTCATGATACAACTTGCCTTCCCCTCTTCACCCTGAACACTGCACAGCATCCAGAAACCCCCAGCAGTTATAGCACTCCAAGCAAGACAGAGCTCCCCTGGTGATTCAGATGGTAATGAATCCTGCAATGCAGGAGACCCAGGTTCAATCCCTGGGTCAGGAAAATCCTCTGGAGAAGGGAATGGCTATCCACTCCAGTATTCTTGTCTGAAGAGTTCCAGGAACAGAGAAGCCTGATGGGCTACAGTGTATGAGGTAGCAAAGTGTCAGACATAACTAACTTCTACTTTCAAGCAAGATGGGGCTCTGAAGCTTAAATTTCACTAGCTTCATGGGAAATTTACTCCTAATTCTGTAAACAAGGCAGATCATAAACAATTATAGCAAAAATATTTTTAGGGAGTGATAAATATTATAAAAAGATAAAAGTAGGCCATGTGACACAGAATGCCCAGGCAGACAGTATTAAACATAGTGGAAGCGAAGACCTTAAACTTGATTCCAGAGTAAAGATCATACAAAACACAAGCATTTAAAGGTCACAAGTTCTTTGCTTTCTTGACTGTTCCTGTTGTAGCAAATTTTAAAAAGGGATTTCATAGAAGAATGGCAGAAAGCTGTGTTGCATTTCTTATGATACAAAATTGTTTATATCTTTTAAAAAATCCATAAATTAGTTTTCTGAGAAAGGAAGGATTTTTCCATAAGATAAAGCAAGCAAAACAGGAGATTGTCACTTTTATATCTGAGGTGGTAGTTCAGATCGTTTTGCAGCATATTAACAGCATTTTAGCCTACTTACCCAAAACCCTTTTGAAAATGGCCTTCAAACCCAGGGTTTCTATTTAAACAGAAATGCACAGAGCAGCATCTTAGAAAAGTGACTGAGAAGAAGGAATTGTCTTCAGTTTTAACAGAAGACAAAGAGTGAGAGATGAGGAAATAGGAAAAAAAATGAAAAAAATTTAAATTCTTGAGTACCTCACCATAAATGGCAAAGACCTAAAGCCTGCATTTCAATTTAAACCACTGAAAAGTATGTTCATTTCGAGTCAGAGGGAAATGGAAATTGTCAGTAGCATTGTACTGTCTTAATCTGGGAGAAGAGTTGAAAACGCTCCATGTTTCTAGACTTTTATTGAGCCACTTCTTTTAATCTTCTTGAAATTGGACGTTTTCATTTTACAGGAACACTACTTAACTCTGAAAGATTATTTTAACAAAAGAGTATTTCAATTCAGGAGTTTAGAGAAATTAGTCAAATGGAGTTGCCTGTCATAATGACCATTCTGGTTTTCATCTTCGCTGAAATACAGTTCATAAACAGTCAGGAATGAGAGTGCTCCCATCCTCTCTTTCAAATTCTCCTGTCAGAAAAATTCAGAACAATTGATACAAACTAGTTGAAGGTAATTTTAAAATGGAATTCCTTCTGCCAGCCACTTTTTTTTTGTTGTTCTTTTGTGCGTGTGTGTGTGTGTGTGTGTGTGTGTGTGTGTGTGTAAAGGTTGGGGGTCTGGCTAATTTTTATTTTAGGTGATATAGACCTGTAATAAAAAAATTAAAAATCAATAGACAAAAACATATACAATGAAAAGAAGAGCTCTCTTCCCATTTAATGCCCAATCTTTCTCCCCAAATGTAACTAGTAAGAATAATTTCTTATATATCCTTCAAGGAATAGGGGGAAAATACACACATACACACACACAAAGGTTACATATGTTTTAATGTTTTACACAAATTGCATTATATGGCAAAGAGTGTTTGAATCTTCATATTGTTCAATTTGAATAATCATTGCTAAAATGACCTTTCAGAGAAATTGTATATTTTATTTTCCCACCAGAAATACATGAATTTCTGTACATAACCTCTCCAAATACATGAATTCATGAAGAAATACATGAATTTCTTCATAGCTTCTCCAAAACTGAATGTTAGTAAACTTAAAACAAAATTTTTAATCTAAAAGATGAAAGAAAGCACCATCTTTGCTTTTGCTAACTAATTATGAATGAAAATGAATATTTTTCATGTTTTTTACCCATTTACATTTCTTTTTTCCCTTAAGTGTTTATCACCTTTAAGGACTATTCCGGTGGCTCAACAGAGTTAATGCAATGCAGGAGATATGGAGAAGGAAATGGCAACCCACTCCAGTGTTCTTGCCTAGGAAATCCCATGGACAGAGAAGCCTAATGGGCTTTAGTCCATGGGGTCTCAGAGTCAGGCATGACTGCGCGCACACACACACACACACACACACACACACACATTTATCACCTTCATATGTTTTTCTTCTATATTTTCCTTTATGTGACAATTTATGTAAACCATTTGTAAATTTAGAAAAATCACCATTTGTAAATTATATCTCTTACAAATATTTTTCCAAGTTAATCATTTTGGGGATTTTTTTTACTTTTTTTCTCTTGTGAAATTGCCCTTACAATCTTTTTGCAGTGCAATTTTTAAACTTTTTCATTTGTGGCTTTAGTGTTTTTGTGTCCTACTTACAGTCTCCTCATAGTAAAGATTATACATAAGTTTATCCAACTTTTCTTCTAGTAATTTTATAATTTTATTTTTAAATCTCTGATGTATCTAGAAATTATTTTGATATTAAAGAATCGACCTTATTTTTTACAAAATACTAGCATATTTTTTTCAACCCTATTTGTGAATCTATTCTTTCTCCCCTGTTTGTATATGCCACCCTCATAACACACTGATTTCCCATGAATTTAATCTATTGCTGGGCTCTTTTTTATGTTTCCTAGATCTATTTCTTCTATACTACCAAATTCTTTTAGGTTTTTTTTTTTTAACTTGATTACACATTTTATTATCTGGTAGACTACTCTTCTTTTTTTCTTTAATTCTTTAAAAATAAATAAATTTATTTATTTTTGGCTATTCTGGGTCTTTGTTGCAGCGCATGGGCTCTTTGTTGCAGCGCATGGGCTCTTTGTTGCTGCATCTGAGCTTTCTCTAATTGTGGCACTGCAATGAGCTTCTCATTGCAGTGGTTTCTCTTGTTCTGGAGCTTGGGCTCTAGGGCATGTGGGCTTCAGTAGTTGCAGCTCCCAGGCTCTAGATCACAGGCTTAATAGTTGTGGTGCATGGGCTTAGTTGCCCCATGGCAGTAGGATCTTAGTTTCCAGACCAGGGGTCAAACACTTGTCTCCTGCATTGGCATGCAGATTCTTAACCCCTGGACTCCCAGGGGAAGTCCCTAGGCTAGTCTTCTTTTATTGTGCTTCTTTTCTAAAACTCTCCATATTTCACATATTTACAAAAATTTTGTCTGATTTCCCATAAAATTTTCTGGTGTTTTAATGTGATTGATTGACTTAAGTTAATAATTTATCATTAAGTGATCATGTTTTAACATATCCATAGACAATGTATCATTTCCTCTATCAATCTCAATGGTTTTTGAGATGCATTTATAAAAGTCTTAGAATTTCTATAAGTTTCTCATTATTTATCTTTTTATAACCATTGTAAATGAGATCATTTCTTCCTTTTTTATTTAATGTTGTTGTGTACTCTTAGGAAAGTTTCTAACTTTTGTGTATTAATTTTGTAAGTAGCCATCTTGATAAAAATTATTTTATTAATTATAAAAGGGTTTGGGGGTGATTCTTTAAATTTTCTAGGTAGATAGATCATTTCACCTGCAAATAAGTTTTCTGTTTTTCCATTTCTTTTTTTCCCTTCCAGTATTTATATCACTAGTTTTTCTTGTTTAATTTGTATTGGCTATTCCTTCCTGACCAATATTAGTAATACAGCTAACACTAGAAATCCTTACCTTTCTCCTGACTCTAATTTGAATGTTTATTAAGTAGATTCTTTGTGCTGTTGTCAAATATCTTCAACAAATACCCTATTGGGAATAAGATAATCACTTTTCCTCCTTTAGCCCAGTATTGTGAGGAATTATATTAATTAATTTCCTGATGCATAAACAATTTCGCATTCTTGGGGTGTGCCTCACCAGGCCAGGAAATAGTGTTCCTTAATTGTCCACTTTATGCTATGTATGCATTTTTAAAAGATATTTGTATCAATATTATAAGTGAGATTAGCTTTGTAATGAGGGAGGGACAAATTTTGTTATTACTTTTCTCCTGATCTAGTAAGTAACAGTTGAAAGCTTTCCTTCATTTGTGTGTGTTAAGTCGCTTCAGTCATGTCCGACTGTTAGTGACCCCATGCCCACCAGGCTCCTCTGTCCACAGGATTCTCCAGGCAAGAGTACTGTAATGGGTTGTCATGCTTTCCTCCAGGGGATCTTCCCAACCCAGAGATTGAGCCTGTGTCTCTTCTGTCTTCTGCAGTGGCAGGCAGGTTCTGTACCACTAGCGCCCCCTGGGAAGCCTTCCTTCCTTAGTGTTTATTAAAATATTTTAAATTAGGTTGAAATTATCTATAAAACCATTTGGACCATTTTTTCAGAGAGTACTATTAATATGCCTTCAGCAAATTTGGTTTGATTTCTTCCTTACCAAAAGGTATTATAAGTGTATACATTTTCAGGTAGTTTTGGTTTGAGGATTTTTTTAAATTAATTATCCTTTAATAATTGTAGGCTCTTTGCTGATCTATTTTTTATTTCCCATCATAACAAATGATTCTCTTTTTCTTTTATTCTTGAGCCCTCTACCTAAGAGTTGGTTGATTTTTTTAGGTCTTTTCAATGAACCAACTTTTCCTTCGTTAATTTTCTCTCTTGTCTGTTTCCATTCTTATCTTTATTATTTCCTTTCTTCTACTGACTTTGGGTTTATTTTTTATTTCTTTCTTTTTAAAATTTATTTTTGGCTGTTCTGCATATTTGTTGCTGCATGCAGACACTCTCTAGCTGCAGCTAGTAGGAGCTTTTCTTTAATTGAGGTGAATGGGCTTCTCAGTTTGGTGGCTTCTCTTGTGCTGGAGCACAGGCTCTAGGCACATGCACTTCGGTAGTTATAGCACATAGGCTCAGTAGTTGTGGCTTGAAGGCTCTAGACTCAGTAGTTGCGATGTATAGGCTCATTTGCTCCATGGCATCTGGGATCTTCCCAGACCAGGGATTGAACCCATGTCCACTGCACTGGCAGGAGGATTCTTATCCACTGTACCACCAGAAAAGTCTCAGTATATTTTTAAATGTTAGGCATTGATTTAAATATTCGTTCTTTTCTAATATCAATGTTTAAAATTTCAAGTTTCCCTCTCATTACAGCTTTAGCTTTATCTCATAAACTTTGATATGTTATCTTTGAATTACAATTCAGTCCAAAGTAGTTTCTTACTTCCCTTATTTTCCCTGGTATTTTTGAGTTTATCCTGTTTGGGGTTTGCTGATCTTCTTGAATAAATAAATTTATATCTTTCACCAAATTTAAAATTTTTTCAGCTATTATTTTCTTCAACTATTTTTTGTGCCTCTGTATCTCTTGCACTGACTCTCTGGGAGTCTGTTCATGTCTGTTAAACGTTTTGAGATATCTCATTGGTTCCTGAGAGATGACAGTTTAAACAAATGTTTTAAATCTTTTTTCTCTTTATTTTTCAAGTTGGATAACTTGTATTGGCTACCTTCAAGTTTACTGATTTGTTCCTCTGTTAATTCCATTCCACTTGTGAGCCTATCAGTAAGAGTTTTGTTTTAGTTTATTATATTTATCACTTCTAAAATTTTCTTGTGCGTCCTTTTTATATTCTCTACTAATCACATGAGACTTTTACTCATTCCATTTTTTTTTTCAGTTGAGTTTTTCTACATCATGTTGTATAGCTATATAATAGCTATGATTCCAGCACTTAGATGTGTCTCAGGGATGACAGCTGTTCTTTGTCTTTTTTTTTTTTTTGAGAGTTAGACATATATTCTTGGTTCTGTGTATGTAGAGTAATTTGCTATTTTATCCTGGATATTACAAAGGTATATGTTGTGTAGACTGAGTCCTATTGTGATCCTCTAGAGAGACCAATATGATTTAAACAGTAAGATCTGTTTTATATTTATGAATAGTAATTCAAACCTCTGTGCAGTTTTCTGAGACTTTGCTAATCTGTTTTAGGTCTAGCCCATGCATTTAAAGTTCATGTGTTAGTACAAGACTTTTTTGAGTAGTCCAGTTTTCAACTCAGCTCTTTTTAAGCTTTTGTGTGGGTTGTTGCTGTGTAGGCATTGTTCCAGAAGGGCATATTTTTGGGTTAAAGCTGAGTTTGTACACGTGGTTTAAATCTCAGTTCCATCTGGGAGACCTTGCTATGTGTTGGTTGAGGTCAAACCTGTACATGCATAGAGTCACAGAGGAAAGATAAATTCATGAATAAATGGGAAGTCACCCCATGTGAATGATTTCACTGTTTTTACTCTCCAACATTTAATTGGTTTTGTTTCTATTTGGAGTCCTTGAACAATTCAGAACATTTTTGTTTGTTGTTCAGAGTTGTCGTTTTCATTATAATCATAGGAAGACAAGGACTATAGTGAGAATATTTCTTGAGATTGTTGCATTGGTTTTATACTCTTTGCCTTTGTGCTTACTTAACAAGACTTGTAAAACTTTTTTTATTAACTCTTTCCTCAGAGCCCAATAAAAATTGCCTCAGGGTAAAATCAGAGAAAGCTTGCAATGTCCTGAATGCAGACTTTTAAAACCTTACATCCTTACAGAATTCTTTGGCCTTGAATTTTAGTATATTCTTCAAAATATCCCTTGATAATGAATACCTTGCATTAGTTTTTCATAGAACATGGTGAGCACTTTAATCTGTAGTTTCAGTTCTTTCCTTCCTCTTATAAAAATACTCATTATTCTATCTTTGAGTACTTTTTTCTGTTTCAGTATTTAGTTTATCTTATTCATAGATGCTGAAGATCTTTGTGTGGAATTTATTTTTGTTCTTTATTATATCTATTATGTGCCCTCTAATTGCTTTCATCTCTTTGTCTCTTATATGTAATCACCGTGATTATCCCAAACCTTTCCAAAAAACCCTGTCTTTAACATGTCTATTCTAATCCTTACTAATTCTAATTTATTCATGACTTTTTTATTAAGCACCCTCAGTTTGTTTCCTTAGTCATGAAATCTCACATTTCATCTTTTTCTGTTCCTTATTTATTTTTTATTCATGAATTCATGCTTTTCTTGATCTCCCTGGGGTCAAATCTCCCATGGTATCTCTCATAGATTGAATAGTGTCTGCTCGCCCTAAAAATTCATATCTATCCAAAATCTCAGAATATGACTTTGTTTGGAAGTAGGGTCTTTGCAGATGTGATTAATCTAATAATTGAGATAAGATCATGCTGGATTAGAGTGGGTCCTAAATCCTATGAGGTTGCTTTCATTTAAGACAGAAAAGGACAGAGAGACACAGAGATGAAGGCTATGAAGGCCATGTGAAGATGCATACAGGGTAGGAGTAATGAGCGCTTCTATGAGCAAAGGAATGCCAAGGATTGCCAACAGTCACTGGAAATTAGGAAAGAAGTATGGGAGAGTTTCTCCCTCAAACTCCAGAAAGAACTGACCTTGTTGATTTTGTACTCCTGGCCTCCTGAGGTATGAGAATGATACACCTGTGTTTTTTCAAACTACTTAGTTTGTGATCACTTGTTATGGCAACACTAGGGATCTACGCCTCATGTTGGTACTAGAAAGTGAGCTGCTGCAGTAAAAATATCTAAATATGTGGAAATGGCTTTAGAATTGGGAAATGGATAGAGGCTGGAAGAATTTTGAAAAAAGTCTAGGCTGCCTTGAAGAGATGATTAGTAGAACTATGTATGTGAAAGGCAATTCTGATAAGGACTCAGATGGAAGTTAGGAGCATGATGGAGAACAAATCTTAGCAAATACACATATCATTATGAATAGAATATGCATAGAAATATGAATGAGGAGAGTGAAAAACCTGACTTAAAGCTCAACATTCAAAAAACTAAGGTCATGGCACCTGGTCCCATCACTCCATGGCAAATAGATGGGGAAAAGTGGAAACAGTTACAAGTTTTACTTTCTTGGGCTCCAAAATCCCTGTGGACAGTGACTGCAGCCATGAAATTAAAAGACGCTTGCTCCTTGGAAGAAAAGCTGTGACAAAATATACAGTGTATTAAAAAGTAGAGACATTACTTTGCTGACAAAAGTCTGTGTAGTCAAAGCTGTGGTTTTTCCACTAGTCATGTATGGATATAAGAGTAGAACTATAATGGAAGCTGAGTGCCAAAGAATTGATGCTTTCCAATTATGTGCTGGAGAAGCCTCTTGAGAGTCCCTAGGACAGCAAAGAGATCCAGTCAGTCAATCCTAAAGGAAATCAGTCCTGAAGATTCATTGGAAGGACTGATGGTGAAGCTGAAACTCTGATACTTTGGCCACCTGATACAAAGAGCCGACTCGTTGGAAAAGACCCTGAAGCTGGGAAAGATTGAGGGGAAGAGGAAAAGAGGGCAACAGAGGATGAGATGGTTGGATAGCATCATTGACTCAGTGGACATGAATTTGAGCAAACTCTGGGAGATGGTGAAGGACAGGGAAGCCTGGTGTGCTGCAGTCCATGGGGTCTCAATGAGTCAGACATGACTTAGCGACTGAACAACAACAATGAACATAAAAGATGCTCTTGGTGAGATCACAGAAATAAATGAAGGATGTATTATTGTCAAATGGAAGAAAAATTGTCTTTCTTAGAAAGCAAAGAAACTTTTGCTGAAATGTGTTCTATAGTTTTATAGAAAACAAAACTTCCAAGTTAAGAACTTGGATATTTAGCTGAGGATACTTTCAAGAAAAGTATGAAAGGTTTCACCTAGTTCCTTCTTGCTATTTATACTAAAATGTGAGAGGAAAGAGATAACTTGAAGGAGGAATTGTTAAACAATAAGTAACCAGAATTTGATGATTTGGAAAATTCTCAGTCTATACAGAAGGCATGCTCTAGAGACAGAATCAAGCATTCTGGGTAAACTCCTGCTAATGAGATTAGGTATCTATTAATAACATGTGAATCAAATCAACCATGTCAACAAAAGCCAAGAATAAAGGTAGGGTTATCAAGGAAAGGTCTATGGAGGACTTTCTTGTCTGATGGCACAGATGACTATGAATTGTGTGGGAGACCAACATGGCTTTTGAAAACTGTTATAGTAGCAGAAACATTGCCAGCCTGGACTGAAAGGGATAATGGTGGGACAAAATGAAAGAAAACTGTCAGACTTCTAGGACTATACAAACAAACAAAATATGGACTGACAAAGCTACTTGGCTCTGAAAGTGTACTAACTGCCAATAAAAAAAAAAAAAAGAATGAATCCAGGGGAGAGCTACAGATAGATGTAAAGGCAGAGTTCAGAAAAAAATAGAATCATTGCCACAGGCTGAAAGGGTAAACAAACTGATATAGGCCCAGAGGACAGAGCATCAAATCTTAGATGATTATTTCTCAGCCTTTGAACTTAATGGAATTTGTCCTACTAGATTTCAGATTTGCTTGGGATCAGTGACCCCTTTATTCCTTCCAGTGCCTCCCTATGGGAATAGGAATGTTTATCCTGTGCCTGTCCCACTATTATATTTTGGAAGTGGATAACTTGTTTTCTGGCTTCACAGGTGCCTCAGTGATAAAGAACCTGCCTGCTAATGCAGAAGACACAGGAGACATGGGTTTGATCATTGGGTAAGGAAGATATCCTAGAGTAGGATATGGCAACCCACTCCAGTATTCTTGCCTGGAAAATTCCACAGACAGAGGAGCCTGACAGGCTACAGTCCAGGGGACACAAAGAGGTGGGCACAACTGCGCATGCATAGAGCTTTTTTTCTGCTTTCACCAGTCTAAATACAGAGAAGACTGCCAAGGAGTTCCAGAAATGACCAGAAACTATTCATCTAGAATTATAAGAGAATACATTTATGTTGTTTTGAGTCATCCAGACTGTCCTAATGTGCTATGACAGCCTTAGGACACTAATACAATATGGAATTCACTTTTATTTTTTTGGCCTTTTTTATATGAGGTATTTCATCTATTGGAGTTTTTACACTATATTCCTTTCTTTAATGGTTTTTTATTGTAACAATTTTTATGTAGCTTTCCTATCATTTCTTTTTGTCTTTACTATTCATTTATGTTGTTTTGTCAAAACCTTCTTTTGGTCCTAAATAACTTTAATACATTCTTCTTGTCTTCCTTCCATGGTGCTGAAATTTTTTTCTTCCTCAGAGCTTTGGTATGAATACCCTCATTTTCCTAGTTATGCATGAATTGAAAGAGCTAAGTCCAGCTTTGGACAACTATAGGTAGATGACCTGGCCTATGTTCCCTCTCATATCATTTTGTTAGAAACTCACCATATAAGAAAATGGACTCAAGGCTTCATTGAGTACCTCCACAAAACAGGATATCCAAATGGCCAATAAACATATAGCAAAAATGAAGATGACTGAGTAGGCAAGGATCTGGAATAATCAGAAATCTCATAGATTGTTGATATTAATTAGTTCAACCATCATGGGAAATTGTTTGTTAGCACCTATTAAACTTGATCATATGTATACTTCATGACCCAGAAATTCAACTTCTAGATATATACCAAACAGAAGTGTATTCACGTTTCACTAAAAGACACAGAAAAGATTCATATCATTTGTAAGCTGGAACCTGTTTAAGAATGTCTTAACTATAAATTGTGATATGCTCACACAATGGAATACCACGCAGTGGCTTCCCTTGTGGCTCATCTGGGAAAGAATCTGCCAGCAATGTAGGAGACCTGGGTTCAGTCCCTGGGTTGGGAAGATCCCCTGCAGAAGGGAAAGGCTACCCACTCCAGTATTCTGTCCTGGAGAATTCCATGGACTGTATAGTCCATGGGGTCACAAAGAGTTGTACACTACTGAAAGACTTTCACTTTCACTTTTGAAAAGAATAAACAAACTAAAACTACATACAACAACATGGGTGAATCTCACAAAGATAATGATGAGCAAAAAAGAGAGAAATGTGTGATGGATTGAATGTGTTGATGCAAAATTCGTACATTGAAGTCTTAACCCCCGATATGACGTATTTGGAGATAGAGCCATTTTGTTGTTGTTTAGTTGCTAAATCATGTTGAATTCTTTTGTGACCCCATGGACTGTAGCCCACCAGGCTCTTCTGTCCATGGGATTTTCCAGGCAGGAATACTGGAGTGGGTTGCCATTTCCTTCTCCAGCAGATTTGCCTGACCCGGGGCTCGAACCTGAGTCTCCTGCATTGACAGGCAGATTCTTTACCTCTGAGCCACCTACAAAGCCCATAGAACCTTTAAGAGATAATTAAGGTTAAATAAGGTAAAAAATGGGGCCGCAATTGGATAACATTAGCGTCCTTAAGAGAAGAGACACTGGGGATCTTCCTTGCTCGCACTTTCTCTTCATCTCTGTCTTGTGAGCACACAGCAAGAAGATAGCCACCTGCAAGCCAAGAAGAGAGCTCCTGCCACAAGCTGAATATACTAGGGCCTTGATCTAGGTCTTCCGGCCTCCAGAACTATGAGAAATTAAATTTCTGTCATTTAAGCTGCCCAGATTATGATACTTTTTATGGCATCTCAATCACACTAAAAAAGAATTTATTACATAATTCCTCCAAATATATAGGAGAAGGCAATGGCACCCCACTCCAGTACTCTTGCCTGGAAAATCCCATGGACGGAGGAGCCTGGTAGGCTGCAGTCAATGGGGTCTCGAAGAGTCAGACACGACGATTGGCTTCACTTTCACTTTTCACTTTCATGCACTGGAGGAGGAAATGGCAACCCACTCCAGTGTTCTTGCCTGGAGAATCCCAGGGACGGCAGAACCTGGTGGGCTGCCATCTATGGGGTCCCACAGAGTCGGACGCGACTGAAGCGACTTAGCAGCAGCAGCAGCCAAATATATAAATTCAAAAGCAGACAGAATTAATCTATGGAGTTACAAATTAAATAATAGTCACTCTGAGGAGAAGTAGGAAATAACTAGAAGGGAGCCCAGAAAGATGCCTAAGGCTAACTAGAGATATTCCATTCTTGATTGCATAAATGTCTTAATTTTGTGAAAATTCATTGGGATGTACACTAATGCATTTTCCTGATTTATGCATTTATGATGTATGCATTTTTCTAGATGTACATTTTGTGAAAAAAATTGCAAAAATTGTCTTTTCTAAAATTTCAGTGCCTTAGTTCCCTGCTCCTAGCCAGGACACAGGTTTTTGGAATTTTTATTTACATATTTTTTACATAGGCCTACTCTTAGGATTCCTTTGTGGTCAGGCAGTAAAGAATCTGCCTGCAATGCAGGAGACCCAGGTTCAATCCCTGGGATGGGAAGATCCCCTGCAGAAGGGAATGGAAATCCACTCCAGTATTCTTGTATGGGAGGGCAGGTGAAGAGTGAAAGGGTGGAGATCAGTGATCTTTTAAAGGATGTAATTCATTTTCTTTCCCCCAACTGCTTATAGAATGGATGAAGTCTTCACAATACCTACTGTATTCTGCCTTTCAGTTCAGTTCAGGTCAGTGGCTCAGTCTTGTCTGACTCTTTGCAACCCCATGGACTGCAGCACGCCAGGCTTCCCTGTCCATCACCAACTCCCAGAGCTTGCTCAAACTCAGGTCCATTGAGCCAGTGATGCTATCCAACCATCTCATCCTCTGTTTTCCTCTTCTCCTCCTTCCTTCAATCTTTCCCAGCATCAGGATCTTTTCTAATGAGTTGGCTCTTCTCATCAGGTGGCCAAAGTATTGGAGCTTTAGCTCCAGAATCAGTCATTCTGATGAATATTCAGGACTGATCTCCTTTAGGATTGACTGGTTGGATCTCCTTGCAGTCCAAGGGACTCTCAAGAGTCTTCTCCAACACCACACTTCAAAAGCGTCAATTCTTTGGCACTCAGCCTTCTTTATGTACCGACTCTCACATCCATACATGGCTACTGGAAAAACCATAGCCTTAACTAGACAGACTTTTGTTGGCAATGGCTCCATTTTTAAATATGCTGTCTAGGCTTGTCATAGCTTTTCTTCCAAGGATGAAGCATCTTTAAATGTCATGGCTGCAGTCACCATCTGCAGTGATTTGGGAGCACAAGAAAGTAAAGTCTGCCACTGTCTCCATTGTTTTCCATCTACTTGCCATGGAGTGATGGGACACCATGATCTTTGTTTTTTGAATGTTGAGTTTTAAACCAGCTTTTTCACTCTCCTCTTTCACCTTCATCAAAAGGCTCTTTAGTTCTTCTTCACTTTCTGTCATAAGGGTGGTATCATCTGCATATCTGAGACTATTGGTATTTCTCCTGGCAATCTTGATTCCAGCTTGTGTTTCATCCAGCCTGGCATTTTGCATAATGTACAGTGCATATAATTTAAATAAGCAGGGTGACAATATACAGCCTTGACATACTCCTTTCCCAACTTTGAATCAGCTTGGTTTTATATCTATTTTTTGAACTCCTGCTGCCATACTAAAATTTTCCTTCATCCATTTCTATAGTTTTCACTGTTTGAAACTTGCTTTTGATTGTTTTATTTTTGGACAAAGAAGGATCTAAATATAACTTTTTTCACTATCTTTCCCCAGAAAGCCCAAGTCAAGTTTACTTAACTACCAACTAACTCACTTAGTTACCATATCCTTTAAAATACGTTAGGAGGTAGTTGACTTAAAAACAAAAAACTTTTATGAACCCCTATAAATAATAACAATAGTATTAATAACATTTATGCTAAGTTAAAATTGTCAAGACTTTTAATAAAGATGCCCGATCATGACTGACCCAAAATTTTACATGGTAGAAGCCTTTCATTCAGACCCCAAGAAAGAGAAAGAGCATCTCTTTCTCCTCAAAGGACATTTAACCACTGGATTTTGTTCTTGTCAATGACAGTGGTCCAATTTATTGTTCACTGCCCTACCCCCACTGTCCGCACCATGGACAATTTCTAGTTCTAAATAATACTTAAGAATGAATAAATAATAAATGGTAATGTAATCACAACAAAGAACATGTAAATAGATCATGCTAAAATTAGAAAAATAGAAGAAACATCTCTTGGCCATTTCTTCACACTTTTAAAACAGTTATCCAGCATTGTGCCAAAAATTAAACTAAGCCTTTCACTTAATAAGTTAGAAAATTAAAACCCAGGAAAAGAAAATAACTTTAAAATTGACACCAGAAATGAATGGAAAACAAATATGCAAAGAATAAATTGGTAAATGAAGCTATAACCTGACTCTGGAAATGCCGCAAAGTGCACCACAATTCTTTAAACCTCAACAGAAAAGAGATTGAAAATAAAACTCTATATTGATATATTTAAAGCATCTTACTATTTTGTACATAGTGTAATTTTCCGGTAAAACACCAGTTTCCAAAATTACTCCAAGAGAGGAAGAAAATATGAATTTGTCAAAGCACTACCCTCTCCAACGGATACAGGTTCTGAATGATTTCGTAACTGAGTTATTTTAAATCTTCAAGGAATAAATAATTCTGCTGCTTTTTAAAGTGATTCCAGATCTAGAAAAAGAAGGATCACTTCCAAGTATATTTTGTGAAGTTAGCATATTGATACCAAAACATGGCTAGAGAATGACATTATAATAGTGTCAACTTAAAAAATATTCACAACCTAAAAGTTGAATTATATTTTATTTGGAGGCAATTTTTAGGACTTCAAGCCTGGGAGACAGTATCTCAAGTGACCCTGAGAAAACTACTCTGAGGAGGCATGGGGAGGAGTCAGGTTATATAGAAGTTTTGCAACAAAGGGCAGGTAGTCTGAATTTCAAAAGATGATTGTTAGTTGAAGGAAACCAGATATCCTAAGTTAAGGAATTTAGTGCTTTGTATGGGAAGATGCAAGAGTCTGAGTCCACTGAAATCATTCCTTTCATATGCACCTCAGCTATCCTGAGGCCAGTAACCTGTGTATTTCACATCCTGAGCTTCCTGGGGCTCACCATAGGGGATGACTGCAATCTGATGGCTATTAGATCACAGGTTACTTTCCTCCTCCCGGAGCACCCTTAGCACTCAGGAACTTACCCTGGAGACCTAGAATCACTGACTGTGACATCCTTGTTTATTGAGATGGCAGAAAATATTCCAATTCTCAATAGCTAACACTGAAAATGAGCTTTTAGTATAATAAGCATTATTTTAGGGTCCTAAGAATATAAACAATTTTAATTCTCACAGAATTCTTATGAAATAGATGCATATTAAAACTTTGCAGATAAGAAAACTTAGACACATAGATGCTAAATAACTTCTTCAAGATTTCACAGTTAGTAAACTGTAGAACTGGAATGCAAGTCAAGTAACTTGATTCTAGAAGACAAGCTATAAACCATTACACTGTCTGCCTTTCATAGAAAACAGAAGTTACACCTCTACTTCATTTTTGAATGAAGATGCCACCATCTGAGCTAAATTGCTAGCAAGTTTAATTCAAAAGTATATAAAGATTGAAGAAGAAAACAAATATATATCATGACCAAAAGAGGGTTTTCTAAAGAAAATCGAAGAAACTCAAGAGTATAAAGACAATTTATGCAATTCTTAAATTTTAAGTAAATTAAAGTTTTATGTATTCATTTGATCAGAAAGCAATTTTATGTAATCATTCTCAGAGAACAGAATAAACTATATATGAAAGAAGCAACAGTTACCATTATTAATAAAAAATATAGTGAACAGAGGAAAACAAGTTGAAAAAAAATTAATAATATGAAAATTCATTCAAGAGGTTGTTGAATGGATTTGGCTAAGGGGTAACTAGATCCAGAGTCTGAAAGCAGGAGTTGTTACACAGTTGATCACTCTCTTGAATGATAAGGATAAGGGAAGAAGGTAACTATATGCAACCTAAAATTACTTTAAGTCTCTTGGTCAGAGGTTATTGACGTCAAGAATAGACCTTCATTCTTGATCTTTGGGAAACTGAGGGAAAATCAATGTCCTGAGAGTTGCAGCAAAAGAATGTAGTTTTGTATATGTAAAACTGCCTCAGATCTGCAAATGTCCCTTTGGGCTAGGGAAAATCTGAAACCATGTTATTAAAGATCTTTATAGCTGGAAGCATTCTTAATCTGTTCATTGAAATGCCTATGGTCATGATGGTTTAACTAAGGCATCTCTCCCATGGAGCAAGTGGTTTAGAGCAAGTATATTGGCCTCTTTTGTCTTCAGTTTATTCATTTGTAAAATGTGAAGAGCTGAACAAGATAACCTAAGACTTTTCCCAGACCTAATATGTCAAGACTTTAGAGTCCTCAGATCTTTCCCAGAGAGCAGATAGGTACTGAGGGTTGTAATGGAAGGAAAGTCCTGAGGTCTTGATGCTGTTGAGAAAGAACAAATCTTTCTCAATGAAGATGAGTTGGGATGGGGAATTGATGCAAGGAGGGCTAAAGATAAACCCGAATGTTTTAGAATTCAGTCTAATGTATGCCTTATATTTATAAAAGGATAATTGTCATGTAACATATTAAAAGGCTACATGTGCCAGCCATACAAATAAAAAGTATCACACATTCTTTATTCAACTTTGTTCTGAGTTAAGAAGTCATGGAGGAGACTCTTACCAATAACAACCATTTATTACTAAGATCCTGTTAATATTTTTGAAGTATGGTTTGCTTTTTTCCCAAACAATTCCCTGGCACTTGCTATGTGCCTGTAAACTTAACTCAATTCTGACACATATACCTGCAGATAGCATCAGAGTCCATGGTGAAGAGTTCAGTCCTACAAAACTGCTCACCATTTCAGGTGCTAATAGCAAGTCCAGACTATTACCTGTGCTAACAAGCTGGCTATCAGTCAGTTTCCCATGACTCCCTCTTTGGTTTCAGTTAATTTGGTAGAGCAACTCACAGAACTCAGAAAACCAGTTTACTCACAAGGTTATTGATTTATTATGAAAAGTGAAAAAAAAAGTGAAAGTGCTAGTTGCTCAGTCATATCTGTTTGCAACCCCATGGACTGTGGCCTGCCAGGCTCCTCTGCCTATAAAATTCTGCAGGCAAGAATACTGGAATGAGTAGCCATTCCCTTCTCCAGGGGATCTGCCTGACCCAAGGATCAAACCTGGTTTATCATAAAAGGGTATAATTCAGGAAGAGCCCAATGGGAAAGACCCACCAGAGCAAGGTATGAAGAAAGGATGAGGAGCATCACTGCCTTCTCTGAGCACCACTCTCCCCAAATCTTCACCAACCCAGAAGCTCTCCAAACCCTGATACTTTGAGTTTTTATGGAGACCTCATTACCTAGGCATGATCAATGAAATCTTTGGTCCTCATTTATTAAACTCAGTTTCCAGCCCCACTCCCTTCCCTAGAGGCCCAACTCTGGCAACCAACTCCCACCCTTAGATGACTAGGGGCTTTCCAAAAGTCACCTCATTAACAAAGACACCTTTGTTATGCTCATCACTTTGGATATTCTGAGGGTTTCAGTAGTTCTGTGCCAGATAGAAACAAAGATCAAATATGTATTTCTTACTAAAAAAATCAGAATGTCACAATTCTAAACTTGGATTTGTTACAGGTATATACAAACGCATTTGATTTTTTTATGTTTGCTTTTTATATATTTTATCCTTAATAAGTGAATCTATTAATTCTAACTATCTATAGGTTCTTTTAGATTTTCTAGGCACATAACATTACATTTGAGAATAACAACAGTTACATTTGTTCCTTTCTAAAACTTTTAACACTTTATTTCTTCATTCTGACGAATTGCCTTAGTTAGAATATTTTCTTTCACGCTTTAAATTTAAATGGTGGTAGTTGACATCCTTGTCATATATTGTAATTTTTTTTCTAGAGATAATTTTCAAACACTTAACATTTATTTAGATTTACCTATTTACCTTCGTCTTGCTCATTATTCCTTCTAGCCTTTTTGAACTTTCACCTGCATCCTTTTCCATAGGCAAAGTATGGATCTTTTGGTGACAAATTCCTTTAGTTTAGGGGCTTTTCAGGTGGTGCTAGTGATAAAGAACCCACCAGCCAGTACAGGAGACATAAGAGATGCAGATTTGATCCCTGGGTCAGGAAGATCCTCTGGAGGAGGGTATGGCAACACACTCTAGTATTCTTGCCTGGAGAGTCTCAAGGACAGAGGAATTTGGCAGGCTACAGTCTATAGCATCACAAAGAGTCGGACATGACTGAAGCAACCTGGCAAGCATGTATGCCTTTATCTTCCTTTTTGAAGAAACTGTTCTTTCAAAAAGGTTTCCTTGGTGACTCAGTGCAAAAAATTCCCCTGCCAGGCAGGAGAGATAGATTCAATCTCTGAGTTGAGAAAACTCCCTGGAGAAGGAAATGACAATCCACCTCAGTATTCTTGCCTGGGAAATCCCATGGACAGAGGAGCTTAGCCGGCTACAGTCCAGGCCATAGGTTGCAAAAGAGTTGGGTATCACTTGGTGACTAAGCAACAACAAAATTCATTCAAAACTTTAAAGACTATCTTTCCATTGCCTTTGGGTTTCTATTCTTTGTGTTGAAAATTCAGCTATTACCCTAATTGTTAGTTCTTTCAGTTCCAGAGTGTTTGTCCCTAGTTACCTGTAAGAAATGAACATAAATATGGAGGAAGGTAATATACTTGCAGGCTTGGAGCTATATCACAAAATTTTTGTATATAATCTCTGACACTCAATTAAAAGTAACCAGGCATCTGAGAAGAAAAGAGAACAGAAATGAAACTTTAGAGAAACAGTCGACAATATTGACAAAACTAAAGGTAAATTCCTGTTTCCCCAACCCCCACTGCTTCTCTGTTAACTGCTTTTGGGWTTTATCTCCTTGACTCTAGCCTTCAACATGGTTATTATGATGTTGTTGTTTAGTTATGAAGTCATGTCTGACTCATTTGTGACCCCATGGATGATAGCGCCCAAGGCTTCTCTGTCCATGGGATTTCCCAGGCAAGAAGAGTACGTTGCATTTCTTTCTCCAGGGTATCTTCCTGACACAGGGATGGAACCTGTGTTTCCTACACTCAGCATTCTTTGTGGTCCAACTCTCACCTACATGGCTACTGGAAAAACCATAGGTTTGATTATATGCACTTTTGTTGGCAAAGTGATGTCTCTCCTTTTTAATATGCTATCTAGGTTTGTGAAAACTTCCCTTCCAAGGAGCAAGTGTCTTTTAATTTCATGGCTACACTTACCATCTGCAGTGATTTTGGAGTACAAGAAAATAAAATCTGTCACTGTTTCCATTTTTTCCCAGTCTATTTGCCATGTAGAGATGGGACCAGATGCCACGATCTTAAGTTTTTTGAATGTTGAGTTTTAAGCCAAGTTTTTTATTCTCCTCTTTTATCCTCATCAAGAGGATCTTTATTTCCTCTTCACTTTCTAACATTACAGTGGTATCTGAGTATCTGAGGTTGTTATTTCTCCCAGCAATTTTTATTCAAGATTGAGATTAATCCAGCCTGGCATTTTTCATGATGTTCTCTCTATTATATATGGTAAATAATCAGGGAGACAATATACAGCCCAGACATAATTCTTTCCCAGTTTTGAACTAGTCACTTGCTCCCTGTCTGTTTCTAACTGTTGCTTCTTGACACACATACACGTTTCTCAGGAGATAGGTAAGATGATCTGGTATTCCAATCTCTTTAAGAATTTTCCACCATTTGTTGTGACCCACGCAGTTAAAATCTTTCACATAGTCAATGAAACAGAAGTAGATGCTTTTGGGGATTCCCTTCCTTTTTCTATGATCCAACAAATGTTGGAAATTTGATCTCTGGTTCTTCTGCCTTTTCCAAACCCAGGTTATAAATCTGGAAGTTCTTGGTTCATGTATTATTGAAGCCTAGCTTGAAGGATTTTGAGCATTACCTTTATAGCATGTCCAATGAGCACAATTGTATGGTAGTTTGAACATTCTTTGGCATTGCCTTTCTTTGAGATTGGAATGAAAACTGACCTTTTCCAGTCCTGTGACCACTGCTGAGTTTTCCAAGTTTGCTGGCATATTGAGTACAGCACTTTAACAGCATCATCTTTTAGGATTTGAAATAGCTCAGCTGGGATTCCATCACCTCCACTAACTTTGTTCATAGCAATGCTTCCTAAGGCCCACTTGACTTCACACTAAAGGATGTCTGGCTCTAGGTGAGTGACCACCCTATTGTGGTTATATGGGTCATTAAGACCTTTTGTGGGAGGGGAACTAAGATGGCGGAGGAATAGGACGGGGAAACCACTCTCTCCCCAATAAATACACCAAAAGAACTTTTAAAGACCGCGCAAACTCCATAAAACAGGATCTAAATGCTGGCAGAGGACATCAGGCATCTGAAGGGACGGCCCATTGCTGACGAGAGGAGGTAGGACAAAAGAAAAAAGAGAGAGAAAAAAGTAAAGGGAGAGACAGAGTTGGGGGCGGGGATCCGTCCCGGAAGGGGAGTCCGGAATAAAGAGGAAAAAAAAAAAAAGAGGAGAAAGGTTTCCGAATACCAGGGAGCATTCTCTCGGGCGGATTTGCGGTGAATCTTGGAGAGCAAGATAGCTGGGAGTAAAAGCAGATTAATAATTAAGCCCTGCAAGCTACACTTCTGGCTGGAAGGCACAGGGAAGCGGTGGCGGACACCCCACCCCCCACTAGCCAAAGCGGACTGCTCAGGGAGGGGCGGGCCGCGCGCTCAGGGAACGGAGCAGCCTGAGCGACCCAACCCAGGGGGCTAACCGGAGATAGACTGAGAAGTAGCTTTCCCCTGGAAGAGCCCCCCTGCCAGGCCCACGCAGAACAAGGAGAGGTGTGGAGTCGGCAGAGAGGCGGCTGGCCGGGTGGCACAGAACAAAGGGCGTGCGGAGTCGGCAGAGAGGCGGCCGGCCGGGTGCCACAGAACAAAGGGCGTGCGGAGTAGGCAGAGAGGCGGCCAGCCGAGGAGATCTGGGCGCCTGTGGGCTGCGGACCAGCACAGCCCCCGCCCGAGTGCAGCGGGCATAACCCAGCCTCTGCGAGACCAAAGGGTGAGGTGGAGCCGGCAGGGAGGCGGCCGGCTGGGCGGAGCTGGGCGCCTTCGGGCTGCGGACAGACCCAACCCCTGCCCGAGACCAGCGGGCATAGCCCAACCCCGGCGAGGCTTCCTCGGCCAAATTGCGCACAGAGCTAGGTGCTAACCAAGACTTCTGGGGATTCTGGACGGATCGGTGCTCTGCACACCTAAGAAGACGTGCTTAGCTGCACGTCGGGAAAGCCAAGCGGTTGGGCCGGGGGAGGGGAGAAGCCGCACTCCCCAGCTGCGCCGGGCGGACGACAGAGAGCTGAGCAGAAGGGGCGGGGGAAGCGCACTCAGCAGGAACAGGGCAAACTCCAGAGCGCTGAATAGACACATAAAAGACCAGCAAACAGAATACTCTTAAGCTAGCAGAGGCAACAGGTTTGGAGTCTATAGACCATGAGAAGTACAAGCCGGACCCAAGGAATTTTCTGAAAAATAAACTGACCCCTCGCCGTACGTACCAGCACCAGAGAAAGCCTTAGTTATAACTGTACTAGGAACATCTTTTAAATTTTTAAAACTTTTTTATACTCCTTTTTTTTTTAGAATTTTTAAGTCCCCTATAACCTTGTTATTTTCTTTTTTTTTCCCTTTCTTTTCCTTTATTTTTATTTTCCCTTTTTTTAAAATCTCCTCTTTCTCCCTTATTGCATTCTCCGTCCTATCTCCTTTCTTACCTTTTATATCTCCACTTTATTCCCCTTTTTTTAATTTTTTTTTTTTTACTGATTTTTGTTGTTGCTGTTGTTGTTGGTGTTGTTGTATTTTCTTCTTTATCATTCTTTCTTTCTTTTTTTCATAATAGTACTTTTGAGAATCCAGTCATTACTCTAGATTTTTAATCTTTGCCTATTAGTATTGGGTATCAACTTTGTACCTTTAAGGACCCAAGCTCCAATACTCATCGTTACCTTGGAGTGAGATCAGTGGCTTGACTGCTCTCTCCCCATTCTTGTCTCTCCTTTTTTCTTTTTTTTCTTTTTCTTTTCTCTTTTCTTCTCCTACCAAGACACATTCAACGTCCTCTTCCTCTGTATATTCTCTACCCAACTCTGGGACTCTGCTTGAGAGTTACCAGCTGTGAAGAACACTGAAATAACTGACCACTGGCTGGATCTGTCTCTATCCATCTGACTCTCTCCTTTCTCTCTCTGGTCAATTCTGTCTCCTTCCACACTCTTTACATTTCGATATAACTCTGTGAACATCTCCAAGGGATCCAGGCTGTGGAGGGCACACAGAGGAGCAATCACTGGCCACTTCACTCCCTCACCATCGGATTCCTCTCTTCTCCTTCTGGTCCATGCCATGTAACTTTGTGTACCTGACAGGGTGTCCCTCACTGTGAAGAAACTTCTCATCACTAAACTAGAGGTTCTGCCACCATCAGTACAGAGATAAAAGAGCCCTGAGGCTACTGGAAGACAGGAGACTAAACCCAGACCCTGAGAATTCCAGAAAACTCCTGGATCCAAGGGTTAATTAATCGATAGGAACTCATCAACCTCCTCCATACCAAAACTGAAATTAATCAACCCCCAAGGGCCAACAAGCTCCAGAGTAAGATATACCAAGCAAATTCACCAGCAACGTAGGAACACTGCCAGGAGCTTCAATACACAGGTTGCCCAAGGTCAAACCAAGTCCACCGACACCTCAAATCTCTTTACTGGACACTCCATTGTTAGTTACAGTGAGGAAACCCAGATCCACCCACCAGAACACCACACAAGCTTTCCCATCCAGGAAACTTCTACAAACTACACATCTAACCCCTCCCATAGTGAGGAACCCCCACAATAAAGGGGCAACACAGCAAGATAAACAAGATGAAAAAGCAGAGAAATACCCAGTAAAAGAACAGGATAAATACCCCCTAGACCAAACAAAAGACGAAGAGATAGGATGTCTACCTGACAAAGAATTCCGAATAAGGATAGTGAATATGATCCAAAACCTGGAAAATAAGTTGGAGCTGCAGTTCAATAACCTGCAGGCAAGGATTGAGAAGATGCAGGTAAGCTTTAACAAGGACTTAGAAGAAATGAAAAAGAGTCAAAATACAATAAATAATGCAATAAATGAGATCAAAAACACCCTGGAGGGAACCAACAGTAGAATAACAGAGATAGAAGACAGGATAAGTGAGGTAGAAGACAGAATGGCAGAAATAAATGAAACAGAAAGGAAAAATGAAAAAAGAATTAAAAGAAATGAGGACAATATTAGAGACCTCTGGGACAATATTAAACGCACCAATATTCGAATCATAGGAGTCCCAGAAGAAGAAGACAAAAAGAAAGACCATCAGAAAACCCTTGAAGAGATAATTGTTGAAAATTTCCCTAAATTGGGGAAGCAAATAGCCACTCAGGTCCAAGAAACACAGAGAGTCCCAAATAGAATGAACCCCAAACGGAACACCCCAAGACACATATTAATCAAATTAACAAACATCAAATACAAAGACCAAATATTAAAAGCAGCAAGGGAGAAGCAAAAAATAACTCACAAGGGGAATCCCATAAGGATAACAGCTGATCTCTCAATAGAAACACTTCAGGCCAGAAGGGAATGGCAGAGCATTCTTAAAGTCAGGGAAGAAAACAATCTACAACCCCGATTACTGTACCCAGCAAGGATCTCATTCAAATTTGAAGGAGAATTCAAAATTTTCTCAGACAAGCAGAAACTGAGAGAATTCAGTAACACCAAACCAGCCCTCCAACGAATGCTAAAGGAACTTGCCTAGATAGGAAACACGGATGGGATAGATAATCTGGAACCCAAAACAATAAAAATAAATGGCAACGGGACCATACTTATCAATAATTACCTTAAATGTAAACGGGCTGAATGCCCCAACCAAAAGACAAAGATTGGCCGACTGGATACAGAAACAAGACCCCTATATATGTTGTCTACAAGAGACCCACCTCAAACCTAGGGACACATATAGACTGAAAGTTAAAGGCTGGAAAAAGATATTCCATGCAAATAAAGACCAAAAGAAAGCAGGAGTAGCAATACTCATATCAGATAAAGTAGACTTAAAAATAAAGGCAGTGAAAAGAGATAAAGATGGACGTTACATAATGATCAAAGGATCAGTCCAGGAAGAAGAAATAACAATTATAAATATTTATGCACCTAACATAGGAGCTCCACAATATGTAAGGCAAATGCTAACAAGTATGAAAGGGGAAATCAACAACAACACAATAATAGTGGGAGACTTTAATACACCACTCACACTAATGGATAGATCAACTAGACAGAAAAGTAACAAGGAAATTCAAACTTTAAATGATACAACAGATCAACTGGACCTAATTGATATCTATAGGTCATTCCACCCCAAAACAGGGAATTTCACCTTTTTCTCAAGTGCACACGGGACCTTCTCCAGGATAGATCACATCCTGGGCCATAAATCTAACCTTGATAAATTCAAAAATATTGAAATCATCCCAAGCATCTTTTCTGACCACAATGCAGTGAGATTAGATATCAATTATAGGAGAAAACCTTTCAAAACTTCCAACATATGGAGGCTCAACAACACACTGCTGAATAACCAACAAATCGCAGAAGAAATCAAAACTGAAATTCAATTATGCATGGAAACGAATGAAAATGAAAACACAACAGCCCAAAACCTATGGGACACTGTGAAAGCAATGCTAAGGGGAAAGTTCATAGCAATACAAGCTCACCTCAGGAAACAAGAAAAAAATCAAATAAATGACCTTACTTTACACCTAAAGCAACTAGAAAAGGAAGAGATGCAGAAGCCCAGGTCTAGTAGAAGGAAAGAAATCTTAAAGATCAGGGCAGAAATAAATGCAA